>CABHPP010123690.1:0-26333 GCA_902168425.1 Peromyscus attwateri
ACTCCATGCAAACTGGGCTACCGAGCACATGCACACATGGAACATGTCCTGGCATAGGACACAAATGCCCAATTGGCAGCACCGTGCCTTACCGCATAACCTTCTGTCTTCTTCTGACACCATTTCAGGAGTGCATTACGCTTAGAGCCGCCGTACTCCCGGGCCAGGGCTGCCAGAGGGTCTCTTCTTTCAACACTGATTACAAAGAAGAACACACAGTTAAGGAGGATGCTGGTGGGATGGTTGTTTCATTTTGCTTTTGAGACAAGGTCTCATATGGCCCAGGGTGGCCTTGAACTCACTATAGGCAAGGATGACTCTGAACTCCTGATCTTCCTACCTCTACATCCCAAGTGCTGGGATTACAGGTATGTACTACCACATCTGGCAAGGTGCTGGCTTTTTTGTTTGTTTGTTTGTTTGTTTTATTTTTCAAGACATGGTCTCTCTGGTATAGCCCTGGTTATCTTAGAACTCGCTCTGTAGACCAGGCTGGCCTGGAACTCACAGAGATCTGCTGGTTCTGCCTCCCGAGTGCTGGGATTAAAGGCGTGCGCCACCAACTGCCTGGTTAAGGTGCTGGCTTTTTAAAACCCTCAAATATATATATATAAAAAAAAGATTAGAAAAAGCCAAAGTGTAGGTTTATTCAAATAGTACTCTAAAGAAACAGCCAAATTAGTCACATTAAAAATACATTATGTCAGCCAGGTGGTGGTGGCGCACACTTTTAGTCTCAGCACTTGGGAGGCCAAGGCAGGCAGATCTCTGGGACTGGGAAGATGGCTCAGTAGGTAAGTGCACCTGCTGTGAAAACAGAGGACCCAAGTTCAAAACCCCCAACACCAAAATAAAAGGCAGACATGGTCGATCATGTCTGTGACCCCAGGGGTGGGAAATGGAGACAGATGGCTCCTAGAGCTTACTAGCCAGCCAGCTTAGCCAAAACGGCAAGCTTCAAGTTCAGTAAGAGAGTCTGTCTCAAAAATAAAGTGGGAAGCAAGAGACCACCACCCAATGTTACACAATTAAATGATTGCCCTCACAAGAAATTTAATAATAGAGACTGAAAATTTATTTTGAGACAGGGACACATTATGTACCCCAGGCTGGCCTTGAACTCATCTTCCTGCCTTAGCTTTTTTATTTTATTTTAAAAAAAAATTTTTTTTTTGAGACAAGGTTTCTCTGTGTAGTTTTGGTGCCTGTCCTGGATCTCACTCTGTAGACCAGGATAGCCTCAAACACAGAGATCCACAGATGCACCTCAAACACACAGATCCACAGATCCAGAGATGCACCACCACCGCCTGGACTGCCTCAGCTTCTTAAGCGCTGGAATTGTGGGTGTGCATGACTATGCATAGCTATATAAAGACTGAGTTTCTAATGCAAGGAATTCCAGGGCTAGCAAGACAATCCAGCAGGTAAAAGCACTTGCTGCCAAGTCCAGTGACCTGCATTCAAACCTTGTTGATACTTATGTTACAAGTTATATTAGGTAGAAGTTGTCCCTAGACTTGCACATGCACACACAAATAAAAATGAAAAATCTAAAAAATTCTATTCTGTCACAGGTTAATCTTAATAACACTAATGTAAAAGAAATAAGAAATTGCCGGGTGGCAGTGGCACGTGCCTTTAATCCTAGCACTCGGGAGGCAGAGCCAGGTGGATCTCCGTGAGTTTGAGGCCAGGCTGGTCTACAGAGGGAGATCCAGGACAGGCACTAAAACTACACAGAGAGCCGGGCGTTGGTGGCGCACGCCTTTAATCCCAGCACTCGGGAGGCAGAGCCAGGCGGATCTCTGTGAGTTCGAGGCCAGCCTGGGCTACCAAGTGAGCTCCAGGAAAGGCGCAAAGCTACACAGAGAAACTCTGTCTCGAAAAACAAAAAACAAAAAACAAAAAACAAACAAAAAAAAAAAAACAAAAAAAAAAAAAATAAAAAAAAAAAACCCCCCTCCAAAAAAAAAAAAGAAAAAAAAAAAGAAAAGAAATTAAGGTCACTAACCTGACCTTTTATGAAGAAAGGTATACTATAAATAGCATATTAATATACATAAATTTCCTGTGTGTTTATGGCATTGATTTGAGAGTAGCACTAATTCTGGTCCTTCAAACTTGTTTCTATTAGTTAATATGCAGACAAGCAGATGATCTGTATCTGGGACTTTTATAAACCTCTTGAAATATCTGAATTTACCTATTTGGGATCAAATATCAGTTATATCCAAAGATACAAGATACATCCGATCTGAATGTATTCAGACTCAAAGCCCTCCCCTAAGACATTCATGGATGCTTATACTACTTACTATAAAGCTCTTATCCCTGAACTAGACAGTTTCTTAGACCCATCTGGGGGTAAACCGTTAGGTGGAGCACAAGGCAAGGCACTGGGAAAGATACCCAAACGTAGGATGAAATGTTTGCTATCCATGAAATGACAGCAAGTTATTCATACTACAAAAGAAGTGCTGAGTTACACACCCAAATGAGTGGAAGACACCCAAGTAGGATTTGAACTTAGGTCCTCTGCTTTCACAGGAGATGCTCTTATCTACTGAGCCACCTCATACTTACTACTTTTAATGGTAAATTCTTTAGTCTTCCATTTATCCAGGAGTGAAGGGTGAAGCCATCATCACAGGTGAGTGGGATGGAGTTAAACTACGCAGACCCAGAAGAGCAGAATGCAGAGTGAGGACTGCTACCAGGGCTTCTGAGAGGTCCACAGTAGGACACTAGGTGCTTCGTTCAGAAGACTACCAACATGGGAAAGCAGGGAAGACTCCAGGCAGAAGAGAAACAGATGGAGTTTGCCGGGACCTTGGTAGCCAGGGGCACTGGCAGGGAGGAGGCAGCAGACACGTGGGGGCAAAGACAGGCTTTTGGCAACCATCGAGGCCCACTGTTCATTTCCTCCTCTGCTGCATATTATACATCTCTGCTAACGCCCCTTTAAAAGCTGATCTCAAAAAACGTCTCTAATCCTCCTTCTATGCCACTGTGTTCTCAATAATCTTCCTTAAATAGCAGGTCTGCTCTTAATCACTACTCAAAAACAAAAACACAATCCCACAGACTTAGTGGTTCCCCACTGCTTTACCAAAATAAGTATGAAGCTCTTTTTGGCAATGCAGACTGTTTGCACCAGGGCTCCAACCTGCCTTGACGGCTGTAACTCCCCAGCCGTCTACCGTATTGGCTGGGAGCCTGCTGTATGTTTGGCAGGGCCTTCTTGAGGCCCTGGGTTGAGTTCCATCGCTCACTCACCCTGGCACCTTTACAGCTACTGACAGGAATCCTACTCCTCTCTAGACTTCCTGATCCAAACAACCCCTCAAGTACTTTTACTTAAACTTTAAAGATTGATTTATTTATTTTATGGGTATATATGTGTGCCTGAGTATATGCATGTTCACCACATGTGTGCATGTGTTTCTGGAGGACAGAAGAGGGTGGAAGTCCCCTGGAGATGAAGCCTTAGGCAATTCAGAGCCATCTGATGTGGGGGCTAGGAACTGAACCTGAGTTGTCTCTAAGACCAACAAGTGTTCTTAATCACTGAGCTAACTCTCCAGCTCCTCTTTGCTAAAATTTTAACTTTTAAAAAACTCTACCATTATTGGTGTGTGTGTGTGTGTGTGTGTGTGTGTGTGTGTGTGTGTGTGTGTGATATGTGTGCTATGGCATGTGTGTGCTGGTCAGAGGACAACTTTGTGGAGTTGGTTCTCTCTTTCACATGGGTTCTGGTGATTGAACTCAGGCTTGCATAACAAGAGCCTTTACTCACTGATCCATCTCAGGGCCCCTGCTTAAAAAGATACAGATCTTCATTTGATTTTGTCCCAAACCACTCTGTAGTACCTTCTTATCAGACTTGTTGAAGGTGTGTTCTATATCTTAATCACTGTCACTCAGAAGGAAGCTGACTGGATGAGACAGAAGGAAGAGGATGTTCATCTCATTTCTCAGACTTTAAAATTCAGTACCTGAGCTTGCTTGGTTTCAGACCCCCAGTGGACGCACTCAGCAGTCTGGTGTTCCCAAAGCCCAGGGAAGGGGGTCTGCTCAGGGACTCCAGTGAGGGACTCTTTCGGAGGTAAGGGTCTGACTTCCGGTCCTCGGCCCTTCCCTTCAGAAGATCTGTGTGAATAACAACATTGTCACCCATTTCTAAAGGGGAGAAATCTGATTGGGTATCATACTTTATTCTCAAGTACAAAGACACATCTACATAGGTATATGCATATGTTCCTAAATATACATATACATATACACACAATTTTTTTTCTTTCTGGAATAATAAAAATGTAAATAGGGACATGGTATTTTCTAGAAAGAATTCTCCGGGCAGGCCTACCTATATAATCTATAAAACCTCATACCAGGGTGGATGGCTCAGTTGTTCAGACTGCTTACTGAACAATCATGAGGACCTGAGTTCAGATCCAGGCAAGCTAGGTGTCCTGCGCACATCTGTAACTCCAGCTCTGATGGGAATGGAGACAAAGAGAACTGCTGGTGCTTATTAGCACACAGCTTAGCCAAGACAACCAGAACCACAGCTTGAGGGAGAGACCCTTCTTCAAAAGGATTACGTAGTGAATGACAGGAACACTCAATATCCTCTTTTGGCCTCCTGTTCACAGATGCACAAATCCACACTCATATTCACACACACAAGACGAACAAATATAAAATATATCTTTAAAAAAGGATCTACTGGGGCTGGAGAAATGACCCAGTGGTTAAAAGCACTGGCTGGGTTCAATTCCTAGCACCCGCATAGTAGCTCACAACTGTCTGTAACTCCAATTATGGGGGCTCCAACACCCTCTTTTGGCCTTCACAGGCACGTAAGTGGTGTATAAACATACATGCAGGCAAAATACCCACACACAAGAGAAATAAATAAATAAATAAATAAACAAGGGAGTGAGGGAGAGAAGGAGGGAGGGAGGAAAGGAAGGAAGAAAGGGAGGAAGGGAGGGAGGGAGGGAGGGAGGGAGGGAGGAAGGAAGGAAGGAAGCCTAGTGCCAAAGCAGTCCTTTGTTCAAAAATGATTCTAAATGTTCAGACAGTGATCAGAGTATTAAGTATGGGCCTTCTAAGAGCCTTGTGCAACTACCCAGTTAGGACGGCCACTCCTCTAGCTGTCTCTAGCTAGTGTTGTTTGCATTATGCTGTGGATATCGGAGGAAAAGCTGGTAGGAAAATGTCTCATGCGACTGTCAGGTCACAGACAGCAGCAGACAAAAAGCTGGGAACCAAGAACAACAGCCCACAGAAGAACAAGTTGCTCCAATCACAGGCTTATCGTTCACTAAAAACCGAGCACAACCCCCTCTTTTTAAGGCTCCTTTCTGCTGTCCTATTAGTATTAGTGAAAACCGGCACAGAAATGAGCTGAAGTCTCCAGATCTCTCTCAAGGGATCACAAAAGCAGAGCAGAGGATGTTTGAGAGTGGGAGCTGGGGCCGTGGGACTTAGGTAGTTAGCCGAACATCACAGGACAGCTGGGGCCAGGCTGGGGCCACCTCCTGTCACCCACAGTCACAGAAGAAAACAGTAACCTCTTCAGCTAATAGCCACCAATTATGGGCATCAAGTTGGGGGTGAGGCCAATTAGGTCTAAATAGCAGAGAAAAACAGTTCTACATCACTGAAGAGCAAAACAAAAACAGAACATTAATCTGCAGTTAGGGATGACCTCAATGTTGACAAGCAGTTGCTGGAAATGGCTGGAAGCAAACAATTTTCACTATGCAGTCCTTTATTACAGTAAATAGAATCATCACCAGGAGACAGGTGCCTGGAGGGTAAGAAAGAGAAGGTCAGCCAATGAGCTCCACAGTGATAATTGTGGTCTCAACTTTATTATTTATCTTGTCAATCAAAAGAATGGTTCTTTAGATAATTAGGAAACTTGGAAGTTGGTAGAATAGCCTGAAAAAGTCATAAAAACTATGATCACTCAGAGTACTGTTTCATGTTGTATAGCTTTTCCTGCAGTTAAAAAAAATTCACCTAGCACTATTCATGCAAGTAAGTTACTCCCTATTTTATACTGCATAATGAGTGTGTGCTATGATATTACACAATGATGCATAGATTTAAGCCAGACAGGTTTTCAATCTTATGTTTTGGCCTCCACCCTCCATTTCTGGGAAAGAGGTGCTCAGACTTGAATGCCTTGAAGTTGCATGCAATATTCATTTACCAAGCCCTAGGATGCTTAAAAATGGTATTAGCTCAATTCTGCCTATACTCTGTAAATAAAACAGTAAAGACTAGAGGGCAATGCATCTCTTTACAACACTATGTATGAAAATTTTAAAGTCCATTGCTAAGACCTATGACTCTCAACACACAAAAATTCTTTTCAAAACTTCTCTGTGGGGCTGAAGAGACAGCTCAGGTTAAGAATACTAGCTGTTCTTATGGAAAACCTGAGTTCAGTTACCAGCATTCACATAGCAGCTCACAATTGTCTGTACCAGTCCCCTGGGATCTGAGCCCTCTTTTGGCCTCTCGGGGCACTGCACATGTGGTGCACACATATACAATACATACACATAAAATAACAACACTCTGTCCTGGGCCTACAGGATATATGAAGCAGACTTTCTTTTGGGCCACCAACCAGCTCCCAAATCATGACATGGAGACTTCTTATTAGTTATGAATGGTCAGTCTTATCTTATGCTTGTCCCACTAGCTCTTATAACTTAAATTAACCTGTTTCTTTTCATCTACGTTTTGCCTCGGGGATTTTTAACCTGTCATTCTGTATGTTCTACTTTTCCTGCATCTTCCGTGTCTGCTGGCTGGTGGCTGCCTGGCTCCAGGCATCTCCCTCTTTTTCCCCTCGTTCTCTTTGCCCTTCTCTATTCTTTCTGCCCGCCAGCCCCACCTATCCCTCTACTGCCTAAACTATTGGCTATTCAGCTTTTTATTAGACCAATCAGGTGTCTTAGGCAGGCAAGGTGCAACAGTAACACATCTTTACATAATTAAACAAATGCAGCATAAACAAAAGCAACATGTCTTCACATAGTTAAAAGTAATATTCCACAACAGATATATCAGTGAGTAAAGGTGCTGATGACCTGAGTTCACTCCCTTGAAACCATGTAAAAGTAGCAGAAGAAAACCAACTTTCTGACCTCCACATATGTGTGTGGTACATGCATATTTACATATACATTACCCACACGTACAGTAATAATAAACAAAATCAATACCACCACCCTCACTGCCCACTGAGAGTGCACCTGGTTCATCACTCAAGAATGGTGATGGAGATGTACAAATTTAATGTTCTTTTATTACTAACTTTTTTTTAACCTCCTGACACAGAAGCCATTGCACAGTCTAAGGATCAAGGAGTAATTCTCATTAAATGTTTATTAAACAAACATTTCACAAGCTACAGCTGCCACAAATAATGATTCCTCCCACGAATGTGAGCAAAATAAATGGAAAGCTTTCTGAAAAGATTCAGGACTCCAGATGCCACTAGGAGCAGGGTGATTCACGGTAAGAAGTAAAAATGTCAGTATCAATGGGAGTTTGGAAGCAGTTGATCCCAGCCCTCAGTGATGACTTTGAGAGGTTCCAGATGTCAGTGGAGGTGTGGAAATAGCAAAGGCACTAGACTGGCAATGGAGGGGGCGACTGAACCGCCACCATCTCAGGAGAAAACATTAGTGGGTGGTGAATTGTTTCTTATGGAGGAGCAAAGAAAGTAATTCCTTGAGACAGAATCCCTCTACCTGGTGAAGGTGGTGTGAACACTTGAGATGATAACAAAGGATTCAGAATATGACATGAACTCAGGGGGAAAGCCACGTTTTGAGAGGAGTGAGTCTGATTTTGAAGGAAGTGCTATGTGGGGGAAAGTCCTTGGGAAAGGCAAGGTGAGGTGACTTGGTAAACATCACTGGTATCTTATTTTAAGAATTGCCACCATTACCCCAGCTTCAGCAAGCACCACCTAACCAAAGTCATCAGACATCAACATCAAGGCAAGACCCTCTGCAGGGAAAAAGGTGCTAAGTTGCTGAAACTGAGATGATTATCTGTGATAATGTAACTACTAAGCAAGCTATGAGTATTTTTAGATGTAATGCTGTTGCATACTTAAATTACAACACAGAATCAGCATAACTTTTTGTGTCTTCCTTCACTGTGATATTAGCCTGGTGCAGGGGACTGGAACCAAGCTTGCAGAAAACTCATTAACATTTACTAGACCAAAAGCACTGTTGCTCTTTTCTCTGAGCATGCTAACAGGCTCAGCAGACACCAGCAAGGAAAATGATTAGCAGCAAGTATTTCTATGATGTCCAAGGCACACCAGGCAGTGTCCTCGGTGTTTTAAATTAATTAATTCAATCCTTCAAATGACTCTATGAAGTAAAGTTGTTTCTTTTTCTTTTTGACTTTTTAAAATTAAGTTATGTGTATATGTGTGAGTATGAGTTTGTGCACATGAGTGCAGGTGCCCGCAGAGGCCAGAAGAGGGTGTCAGATCCCCTGGAGTTACAGGTGGTAGTAAGCTACCTGATGTGGATGCTGGGAAGCAAGTTCCAGCCCTCTGAAAAAGCAGCAAGTGCTCTTAACTGCTGAGCCATCTCAGCAGCCCCAGAAATGTTTCTATCTTAGAGATGAAGAAACCAAAGCACAATAAAGCTAAAGCTGGGATGGAATGGCAGGGCCAAGAGACTCGAGGCCAAGCAGGGCTTCGCTTACTTCCCTTTAAATGGCTACAGCTCTGCATCGTCAGCACTGGAGGCTCAGCAGGAATGAGAATGTGACCTATGAGACCCACTAATTACAACCTCCACTTCACTGTCACGATTTGAACTTGAAAGGGACACTGTACAACAAGAGGAAGAGGGTAATACTCAAAGGCCTAAAAATGGTGCACTGGAGGACTGTGGAATCAGTGAACAAACACAAAACCAAACAAGGGTTTTGTATAACATAGTAATTTTTAAAAAAGAATAGAATATACTGTCTTGAGATTCGGTTTATTAAAAAAAAGGAGGAGGAGGAGGAGGAGGAGAAGAAAGAAAGCAAGGAAGGAAGGAAGGAAAGAAGGAAGGAAGGAAGGAAGGAAGGAAGGAAGGAAGGAAGGAAGGAAGGAAGGACGGAAGAAAGGAAGGAAGGAAGGAAGGAAGGAAGGAAGGAAGGAAGGAAGGAAGGAAGGAAGGAAGGGAAAGGAACAGAAAAGGCCAGGTAGTGGTGGTGCATGCCTTTACTCCCAGCACCCTGAGGCAGAGGCAGATGGATCTCTGAGTTCGAGGCCAGCCTGGTCTACAGAGTGAGTTCCAGGATGGCCAGGGCTACACAGAGAAACACTGTCTCAAAAAAACCAAAACCAAAACCAAACAAACAAACAAACATAAAATCAAATCCAGCCAAGTTGGCATCTCTTTTGCATCCACACACACTGAGGAGGGCAGCAAGCAGGAGGCATGCATGTCTTCTAGCATGGGCTGCACATTTGCATCTAATGGGCAAAATGTGCACCCTGAGGGGATGAAATCAGCAGAAATAAATACCACCAAATTCAAGTTCATGCAACAAAAAGTGAACACCACTAAAACAGGACAAAAGTATTTGTGTTTTCAGTCATCTACCTGAGAGGGGAAGGTCCGGCAGATCCAAGCGCTGAGCCATCCCTTTGCTGGCTGGCCGCATGGTGCTGTAAGTCGAATGTCTCTGTCAAAACCAAAGGGCACCTCAGCATGATGAGCTTGCAGTGTGAGCACAGCAGAGCACAAGTGCACACTGCTGTGCCTGTCCACAATTCTTAAACACATCGTAACGACCTAGGGAGCTTTTAAAATAACTTATTTTTTTTAAATGGTATTAAGTCCAACTGGCTTAAAGAGAACAAATAATGAAAGGATAATCCCCAGTTCACTTCCACTTCCATCACCTATTTCTTTTTCCCAGTGGCAATTGTTACTAATCTGCTTTCTAAATATCCTTTCTGGAATATTCCATACATTCTCAAGGATATCTGTAAACATAATGTTTTAAGTGAGGTGGAACAGCATGCCTATGATCTCAGCACTGGGAAGTAAGAGGCAGAAGAATCATGGAATGATGGAGAAGGGTGCAGAAAAGGGGGAATTTGTTGGCCAGCTAATCTAGCAAATTGGTCAGCTCCATGTTCATTGGAAGACTGTATCAAAAATAAGAGGGGAAGCTATGAGGAAGATACTTGATGTTGACCTCAATTCTTCACACATACACACCTACAGACAAACATACACCACATATGCACATACCACACACACACACATACACACACACACACACACACACACACACACACACACCTTTTGGGTTTCAATGGTCAAAGTGTATATGCAAAGATGATCCACATCACCAATATGGAAAACACAATCAAAACCAGAAGATACCATTTCATTCTAACTCTTAAGACCATTATCTAAAAACAAAAGGAAAAAAAAAAAAAAGAAAAAGTAGCAAGTATTTGGTGACAATATGAAAAAATTAGAATCTGTGTGCACTATTGGTGGGAATATAATAATGCTAGAGAAAATAGAGTGAAGATTCCTCAAAAAATTCAAAATAAAGTCATATGTGGTGGCGCACACCTCTAAGTCCAGCACTTGGGAGGAAGAGGCAGGCAAATCTTTATGGGTTTGTGGCCAGCCTAGACTTTGTTTTGGGTTCAAGTCCAGAGCTGCATAGCAAGACACTGTCTCAAAAAATAAAATAAAACTTCAAAATAGCTGGGCGGTGGTGGTGCATGCCTTTAATCCCAGCACTCGGGAGGCAGAGCCAGGTGGATCTCTGTGAGTTCGAGGCCAGCCTGGTCTACAAAGTGAGTTCCAGGAAAGGCGCAAAGCTATACAGAGAAACCCTGTCTTGAAAAAAACAAAAAACAAAAAACAAAAACAAAAAAAAAAAACTTCAAAATAGGTCTATTGTATAACTCTACTTCTAGGTTTTTAACCAGAAGAATTGAAATCAGGATCTTTAAGAGGTATCTGTATACTCATGCTGATTGCAACATTATTTACAACAGTCAAGAGGTGGAATCTGCCTAAATGTTTGTGCAGCAACTGCTGTTGGATGGCAGAGTCTGTCCTACTTCTGGAAAAAGTTCTGGTGATCTGCAAACCAACAACTCATTTATAGTTAGCAATACTTCGTTGAATACTGGAAAACCCCAGAGTGTGGTTATCCTAATCCAGTTGACACTTGAGTTAAATACCTAGTATCATCCCCATAGATACAAGTGCAGATTTCATTACACACACACACACACACACACACACACACACACACACACACACACATACTACTACTACTACTACTACTACTACTGCTACTGTAAACAAAAACACCATGTCTATAAAAACACAAATGTTAACACATCACTATATTATTAGGTGCCATTTGGCTTTGTTTGTTGAATATATCTTGGAGTTAATTATATGTGGGCTTGGAGCTGCACTGGACTCTGCCAGGCTGTATCCACCACCCTGACAGATTTACATGAGAACTGCAGTGTGAATGGCCATATGATCCACTATTGTTTTGAAAGTTCATTTGACCCACCCTCAGTGAACAGCAGTACTGACCTTGATACGGGTGTTATGAACACTGTCTATACACAGGGTACACAGAACCATCTTGAAACTTTCCAGAACACTTTTTAGGGGTTCCACTCTACATTGATAATAAGCATGAAATGTATGGTTCCCAGTGGTCCTCATAAATAAAAATGTTGTAGAATACAATTTTTAAAAAACATTCTGAAATCTTATTTTTGAAGTCAGTATGTGAAGTAAAAGTTTCCCTAACAATTTAGTGTTATGGAAAAGCATCCAAGGTTTTCCCACTAAATGTTATTACTGGCAATATATCAGATTAATGAATTTACTAGAGAGGGGCTAGAGATATTGTTCAATGGGAAGAGTACTGGCTGCTCTTCCCAGAGGAGCAGGATTCAATCACTAGCACCCATATGGCGCTCACCACCACCTGTAATTACAATTCCAGAGGATCTGATACCCTTTTCTGGCCTCTGAGAGCACTAGGCATGCCCATGGTACAAATACATACAAGCATGCCACACACCCATACAAATAAAATTAAGAAAAAACAACTTGAGAGAGAGTATACATGAATGAACACTGGCACCTGTACGTCACAATTAGGAAAACACAGCTTACATAATTGACTGTGCTGGCTAGTTTTGTGTCAATTTGACAAGAGCTAGAGTCATTTAGAAGAGGGCACCTCAGTTGAGAAAATGCCCTCACCAGATTAGTCTGTGGGCAAGCTTGCAGGGCATTTTCATGATTAATGATTGATGTGGGAGAGCCCAACCCACATGGAGTGATGCTACTCCTGGGCCTGTGGTCCTGGATGGCATAAGGAAGCAGGCTGAGCAAGCCATGGAAGCAAGCCAGTAAGCAACACACCCCCATGGCCTCTGCAAGGTTCCTGCCTTGCCCTGAGTTTCTTCAGTGATGACTCCAAGCTCTAAGATGAAATAAACCCTTTTCTCCCCAAGTTACTTTAGGTCATGCATGGTGTTTTATCACAGCAATAGAAACCCCAATTAAGACACTGGCATAAAGAAAAAGTGTGGTGATCACAGGACAATAGAGCACGTGCAGAACCACAAGGCTGGTTCTCTCCTATCACTGTGGGTTCTAGCGATCAAGCTTGGTTAGGCTTGCAAGGCAAGTGCCTTTACCCACAGAGCCATCTCAAAAACCCAGGGATTTTCTTTTTTATTTGTAGAGCTGGAGACTGAACCCATGACCTTGTCTATATTAGGCAAGCACTCTACTACAGAACTATACTCTAGCTCCTAAGGTTTTTCTCTTTATTTAAATCAAGAAGAGTAACCAAGACTCACGGTAACCCCAGCTACTCAGAAGGCTGACGCAGAAGGATTAAAAATTCAAGACTTATCTGGGGCCTGGGCAACCTATCAAGACCCTATCTCAAAAAAACTAAACAAGAGCTTGGGACATAGCTCAGTGGTAGAGAGCTTGCCTAGCAAGTTCAATTGCCAGTGTCACAAAGATATTTCCCAAATACACTTGGCTGTTACCCACTAAGATGAGAATATACATTTTCTTTCTTTGTTACTATGATAAGTTCCTGATTCTTCTTAATAGTTAAAACCTTGCGGCCGGGCGTTGGTGGCGCACGCCTTTAATCCCAGCACTCGGGAGGCAGAGCCAGGCGGATCTCTGTGAGTTCGAGGCCAGCCTGGGCTACCAAGTGAGCTCCAGGAAAGGCGCAAAGCTACACAGAGAAACCCTGTCTCGAAAAAACCAAAAAAAAAAAAACCTTGCATTCTTGGAATAAACTCCCTTTGACATGTTTTTCATATGCTGTTCAATTAGGTTTGACAAAATTTTGTTCAAGAATTTTACATGGAGGTTCATGAGAGACTCGCCTTTTAATTGTCTTGTCTTTTTTGTTCTTACCAAAAATAATAAAACTACCTTGGCTCATGAGTTGAAAAGTTTATCCCTTTTTTTCTAGTCTTTGTTTGAATTCATGATAACATCGATGTTATTCCCTTCCTTAAGAGTTTGAGATTTTATTATTAAGCATTCTGGGTCTGGTGTTTCCTTTGTAGAAATAATTTAAACTCCAGACTACTAAAATAAACATAAACCTTTTCTGATTTTCTAAGATTTTTTTCAAAGTTATCAGTGCAAAGTAATAATTTATAATATTTTCTTATTATTATGAGATTTTAAAAAAGATTTATTTTTATTTAGTTGCGTTGCGTGTGCGTGTGCGTGTGCGTGTGTGTGTGTGTGTGTGTGTGTGTGTGTGTGTGTGTGCCATGTGTGAGGGTACCTGTGGAGGTCAGAGGAAATCCCTGGAACCAATGGTTCTCCTTCAGTTGCTCTGGCTTCTGGCTTCTGTCACTTTATGGAGAAGCTGTGGTCTTGTCCTGGCTCCCTTGACACCAGAGGCCCGGCCCTGAGTGTCCTACAATGCTTCTTTTTGTCTCTAGCAGTTTTAACTGACGTGCCCACTGAGTTACACCTCTAGCTTGGGTTGTCATTCTTGCCTGTGCCTGGACTCTCTACCAGCTCCGGAAACTCTTGGCTTTCTCTCTTCACATCTCTCTCCTGCCAGATCTAATCCCAGGAACTCCACAGATCTTTTCATTCTTCCCTTATTATCTGCACTTCAGCTGAAATATTTCTGCCATCTTGTAGTCAGTCCCTCGAAAGTCCCTAGTAAATGTTTAATTTATAACTTAATTTATACACTTGAGTCTTTAGTTAAGTCATGTGTTTGTTTGTTTTTTAAAAATAGGGATTCCCTGTATAGCCTTGGCTGTCCTGAAACTTAGTCTGTAGACCAGGCTGGCCTCAGACTCAGTGATCTGTCTGCCTCTGCCTCCTGAGTGCTGGTATAAAGGCGTATGCCACCACACTCAGCCTAAGTCATGTAATTTTTAATGGTTTTTTTTATAATTGTTGTTTGTGCTGGTATGTATTTTCTTGACTGCATTCATCTCTTCTTTTAAAGTCTGTGTCTAATACCATCAATATATGGACCTTCTATGCCTGCTTCTGTTGTTTATTGTTTGTTGTGAGTTTTATATAGTCTTCCGGTGTCGTTTAGCCTATGTGCCTGGGATTCTATAAACTGACCAGGGGACTCTGTGGAAATGAATAGCTGTGCCAGGTGGTGGGAGCACACGCCTTTAAACAGCAGCACTTGGGAGGCAGAGGAAGGCACATCTCTGAGTTCAAGGCCAGCCTGGTCTACAAAGCAGTACTCCAGGATACAAACAAAACAAAACAAAACAAAACAAAACAAAAAAATAAAAAAGTAAAAAAAAGAAAAAAAAAGAAAATGAATAGCTAGCTGTAAGATAAGATTCCCTTATGAGATTACCTTCCTCAAAAGATTTACTTCTGCTTCCAGGAGGTGGGGAGAGTGGGGGAAGAGCACCCAGACACAAACTCATGTTTCTGTGGGTTTTTAAACTCAACAAACAAGCCAGCATGGTGGTGTACGCTTTTGATCTCAGTACCTAGGAAGCAGAGTGGGCAGATCTCTGTGAATTCAAGGCCAGCCTGGTCTACATAGAAAGCTCTAGGCCAGCCAGGGCTATATAGTGAGACCTCCCCTCCCCCCAAAAAAAACCCTTTTAACAAAATAAAAGGCTTCTTTGATACTAAGGAAGAATATTTTAATAAGCTAATAGAAAGATATTTAAATGATACAAAAATCTTAAAGCCATGAAAGAAAACACAGAACAGTATTTTCTTAAGTAAAACATTTCAGGAAAAACAAACAAAACCACCTCTTCAGTAAAAGGAAATTATGATGTTACAAGATAAAACAGTCACTTCTAAAGAAAGTCAGGTGGCTTGCTGTGTGTGTAGGTGTATGCATGAGTATAGGTGCCGTTGAAGGGGCCAGATTCATTAGACTCTTGGAGCCAGAGTTACAGACAGTGGTGAGGCTCCATATGAGTGCTGGAAACTAAACCTGGTTCTTTGTAAGAGTAGTAAGTTCACTTAACCACTGAGCCATCTCCCAGCCCCTAACAGAAGCATTCTGTATAAAAATAAAGGTTAAAGAGAATGTATCAAAGTGTCTCATAAACAGGAAAAAGCTGAAACCACATAGAAAAGTGGTCAGTGTGAATGTAAGTACATACGTGGAATATGTAAAGCAACATTACATAGTCATGTATGAAGAAGTGCACAAGCCACAAAAGTGAAACCAAGTGTTACCTCACTTACTAAAATCCTCAATGTGTATGGGATGTCAAAATTCTCGGGAAACAGCACTTTCTGCGTGAACAAAGTGTATGTGGAAGGAACTCATCTATCAAGCGTTTCAATGTGCGAGGACAGAGCCAATCTACTTCCCCGTTTTAGTGGTACTCTTCCCACTTCTAGGGATGGTTTCTAGAGTTCTAAGGACTAGCTCCCTCATTGCTCACAGTTAGCAGAGACTGGAAAGCTAAAGGGTATGCTTTCTAAACTTCTTAAAGCTTGTTCACCACGTCACTCGGCTTCTGTCAGACAGGCCCACTCTCAAAACTCTGCAAGGTGCCAGGAGGGTGCGGCTGCCTGCTCCTGCTTCTGCGGGCTGTGGATGCATTTGCTTTCCCAATGCAGAGGAGCTCTAGGGTCTGATCCCACAGCTATGGTATTACGAGGCATGTGTTTTGCTGTCCTGGATGCACATGTGGTAGTATATAGTCCTGAAGCTGATCTTAGGTCTTGACGGAGCCCATGGTCCTAAAGAAGTACTTAATGAAGGGTGTTCTGAATCAAGCAAAAACAGAAGCACGTTTAAGGACCAACTTGAGATGTTAGAAAGCCTTTCCCACGAGCTCACCAAGGCTTTAGTTATCTCTTCTAGCCTTGAAGTACCAAAGTCTCTGAACTAAATTCCTTTCTGCTAACTAGAGTAATTTCTAACATTTTGAAATGAATCCTGATACGCACTCATACAGAAATAGTGCCTCAAGAGGTCAAAAGTTTGCACAAGGGCCTTCACTGTATTGTTTTTGTACTAAGTTAAATCTACAATGACCGAAACAGCCATCAAGTGTGACTAAGTAACTGTGTATGATGTAGATGTGGGCTTTAAAAAAGAATTGGCTACGTCAACGGAGATTAACATCTGAAGTTCCTTTGATATATTCCTTCACGGGATCAACAGAACTTCATTGAGCTCTACTGTGATGTGATGTGATGACTGTCACCCACTGCTCTAGCCAAGAGACCTAGTGGTGAGCAAAATACCAAATATCTCTGTAGTCACAGGTCTTATACTCCAATACTAAAGTGGAATGAGTATTGGAGGGATGTAAGTTCCAACCTGTAAGTCCTCTTGCTCCACAGGCACACACTCATAAGTGTTAGGAACACCTGGAAGGTTACAGGAAGAGCCCTGCCTGCATCTGGGTTCTTCTATACCTGCATTGGAGAGACAGCAACGGCCGGAGCAGTCCTCACAGGGATCCCACTCAGGGGGCTTCTGGGAGTCTTGTGGACGGAAATACTCTGTCCAGCTCCACCTGCCAAGAAGAGATTGGAACATAAATACTTAAATCCAGTTCAAAACTGCAAATAATGTTTTCTGATTTGTTACCCCTTTTTGATGACTTAAAAAAATCTCATGATGAGCTATGTGTGGTGGTGTACACGTTAGTCCCAGTACTCAGGACTCGGGACTGGGGAGGGAGGCAGAGGTCAGCCTGGTCTACATAGTGAACTCCAGGACAACCAGGGCTATGTAGAGAGACCTTGTATCAAAGCAAAACAAAACAAAACAAAGCAATAACCCCCTACTCACAATGTTAGGTATAACATTTACTCTATTATCTTTTTCTCCTCTACACTAGAGCTGGATTGGGGAAATAACAGAGGGAGAGTTAGATGAGCAAGAACTGATCTCAGATGTTGATACTGGAGGAAGAGGAAAAGGAACATGTGATGAGGTTTCTCTTGGTGGGGAGTAACAGGAACGTTAATGCACAAATCATTACTGATGACTCATGCTCTATCTACAGACTGACTCACTGGGTTTTCCTGCCTCCCAATATATTGTCTAATCTTAATCTAAGCAATTGGAAACTATTTTAGCAGAGACAACCAGATCATCTTAGAGTTAGCCCACTGTTCCAGTTTTCCAATACATTTGTGGCAGTTAAAAGAAGCAAGTTATCTCTATTATGAAGAGAAGCGCAATGCTTCTTCAACATACTATATTTGTGCATATGCTTAAGGTATGGATGTGTAATTGCCTCCTGTGTGTAAGATGCACAACCAAAGGGAAATTGTGAGTCAGACGACAGCAGGAAAAGCTGGCAACAAACCCAAGATCAGAAGCAACAGACAAATCAGTAGGAAAGCTCACATGTAAGACTAAGTAGAAAGATGTCTAACAGCATATTGCAAGTGAGGATGATTGAGACTCCTAACAACGGGGCCAAATGCACACAGGTGATGCTCATTTCCTGGGCAAGAATGCTGCTGACTATCCTTGCCAGTTCTCAGAACACAGGAAGGTGGCCCTGCAAGTGATGACTCTGTGAGGTAGGAAAGGCATGAAGAGGTGCGACAAGAAGCGGAAGTAGGGATGAGGCTGCCTCGGCATTACCCATGGCCTCACAGCCTCATCCTGGCTCCCTGCAGAGTGGCACTAGCTACAGTGAGACCTTGGTTCTATCAGCTTGGGGCCAGTGTGGCAGAAACAGGCCTGCTATGTAGGCGAGGGTTTAATGTATAGTTCTGTAAAATACCTGAGTGTCCTAAGTCAAATGACTTGATCAGTGACTTCACAGTGGTCGCCGAGTCTGAAGGGGCTGGAGGTGTTCTGTTGATGTAGACTCCACGCCACCGGCCAGCAGCATCAACCTCCGAGGGCTCTGTCCCTTCATTCACAGGTCTGTATGGCAAAGAGCACACCAAATTGAAAAGGTGGAGGGTGCCCTCACAGGGGGAAAGACAGATGGAAACAAAACCAATGTGGACAAAAATGCATGAAGCTGGAAGGGGAATCCCAATTTTAAAACTAGCTTTCTGAATTTTAAGTTATCTTTTATACTTTCTTAGTTAACAGTCAGAAATAATATATTTATAAATCGAATGATATCTCTAAGTGAAAAATACATGACTATCTCTGCAAATGTGAAGAAACATGTAAGTGTTACTTATCATAAATAACTGTCAGCAGTATACACAATGGACTGGCCTTTTGGCACGTGCTCCAAACCTCATGTGGCACACTCAGTGGTTGGATAGGTGAATCCCCAAGACTCCTTTTTAGCTAAGGTTTCCTATGACTTAAGACTCCCCATCAGAAACTTGGGCCAGAGCCAGGACATGAGGCCTTTACTATGTTGACACAGATTGTAAGAGACAAGGTGCTCCTAGGGTTAGGAGCTATAGTTGCGGCTTTCTAAATAGGCAGGCAACCAATGGTTTAGGGTTCCCATCACGGGGAAGGCCACAGGTCTTCTGGTAGCCCGGTTGTATTGTAACTTCAGACAGCTGTTCCTGGAAGCTCAGTCTACAATCTAGTTGATTCAGTTTTCTCAGGAATTCCTCAAGTTACTTAACACTTTTCTGCCTAAGCCAACTAAAGTGCAATCTATTACACACACCAGAGCCCTTCTTCATATGGTACTTGCCCTTTGAGAGTAAGACTGAAAATTCTGTGCAAAACTTCCACTTTCATGCAAATTTTCTAGTATGTTGTGTGGTTTCTAAACACCAGCAGAGACTCACAGGGTAGACCATTAAAGACAGATCATATGATTTAGCTCTCATGTGTGGCTTTCTTATCTAGAGGATTTTAGGATGTCATTTAATCTCCTTGTGAATGAGCCAAGATGAGAATTCCCAACCTCCCTGTTGCTAAATCACTGCACTTTTTATTATATCATATTGCCACAGCTGTTATGCAAGATGACTAATTCATGAGAAAGGCTTAAACAGAATATTTCTGGAAATATATTTTAATAAGGTCAGTGAAGGTTTAAAATATTTCCCAATTTTTGAAACTAATCTAGCTATGCATAAGCTCTGACGGTTGAATTTACTTGTCCTTAATTCTCTTAGCTTTCTTCTACTGCTCTATGATCAACACAAATAGGCTAAATTTAAGTGAGGCACAATTAAAGCACATCAACTACTCTGCCCTATACTCTTCACTGCATTGTGATTCTTTTTGAGTGGAAAAAAAAATCAGTAAACTGAAAACTTCCTTGGGAGAAACTACCAGGCATTTCAGAAATGGTAAAGGACTGATTTTTTTTTTAAGTAATTTCTAGTGATTTGATGCAAAGAGGTGGTTGTTTTGTTTTGCACCTTGTGTTACATGGTCTAAAATCAGATGGTGAGCCAGTATGACCTGTGGCCCCAGATACTTAGGAGGTCAAGGGAAGATCACTTGAGCCCAGGAATTTGAGGCCACACTGGGCAAAATGGGAAGGATCCACCTCAAAAAAGAAAATAAATAAAAGAATTAAAGAACAAAGGAAAATCAGCAGGTGGATATGCAGAAAGTAAATGAAACCAGGTTAAGAGATCAGGTCTGGATAGAAAAAAAAAAACAAAAAACTTATTCCCACATCAGCGACTCTGAAGTGCATCAAACAGTGGGCCACCATCCATGCCATTTACCTGGCTTATTGCCAAGGAGCAACCAACCAAGGCAGGTCATTTAAAAATTTTATTTAAATGTCATTCCTTGTTAATTTAATAGGAATAAAATGGAGGATCCCACACACTGCAAGTTATTCTTTTTAGGTGTCTAGGTTTCCCAGTGATTTGAAACATCAAATGGGTAAGTGGAAGGATTCATTTAGGCCTCATAAGGACATAGCAATACAAATTAATGTAAAGGATGCCTGTTTTCACATATCCAAAAATGATACTCACTGACCAATCAACTGTCTTGGCTTTAATAGTAAGAATAAGTCTGAACATTATCATCTGAAAATTTGAAATTTGAAATGATCAAACATCTGAAATTAGGGACTAGAGAGATGGCTCAGCTCTGACTGCTCTTTTGGAAGACCCAGGTTTGATTTCCAGCACCCACACAGCAGCTCACAACTGTCTGTAACTCCAGTTCCAGGAGATCAAATGCCCTCTTCTGATTTCCATGGGCACCAGGAAGGCATGTGGTATACATACATACATGTAGAGAAAAATTCATATATATGTGTATATATATATATATGTATATATAGATAGATAAATATTCTTTACAAAAATTCTGTAGTCTTTCGAATGTCAATATGGTGCCACTAGGAAATTCCATACTTGACCCCATATGTCAGATTGTGGGTACATTAAAAGAATAATACAAAGTCACCTTCAGGCTATGTAAAGTGTATATGAAACATCAGGAAATGTGAGGAAAAGGAATGGGTCACAATCCTCCAGATATCTAATTATACATATGTAAATATCTAAAAGAAAAAAAAACTAAGAAAAAAATTCTGTAATGTAAAACACTCAAATAGAGAATACTTGACCCATACTTTAATTGTGAATAAGCCTGAAATTCCTTGTACTAGATTGTCTAAGAGTTGTTATGACCTGAGCAATAAATAAATGATTACATTTATTGTGTTCCCAAGAGGAATATGAATTCTGTGTCTTATAAATGATATTAAGAAATATTTAATCATAGAGCCAAGAATATCTTAGCAAATTCTGTAGATAAAGGGGAAAGTGCAAGATTATACACTTGGCTAAGCCAACTGTTCAAGGCCAACTCTAGCCTCTAGGTTGTATCACATGTGGAGTCAAATATGCCTTGAAAATCTAAGTCACCCAAAAGCTCAGCTTCTGTTGGTTTTAAAACATGAACACAATCACTCCAGTGTTCAGGAAGTCCAACACATTAGTTTATAGCAGTGTGTAGTTTGCTCTTTTCCTCAGCCATATCCTGCAAGAAATGGCCAGCTTCTGGTTAGGAATCCCATCTAAAACAGAAACAAAACGTGTCTGCTACCACATAGAAAGCTGTAGTAGCAATTCCAGTAAAACAAATGCACGATAGATCTCTACTGCATATGCCAGGAAGTATAATGTGTCACAAAAACCATTATCTAAATCCCAGCCCTGGGGAGGCTGAGGAAGGAGTATCTGAAAGCTTCATTTTCTACAGAAATCCCTTCTATTAATAATTTTTTAGGGAAACCTTGCCAAAAGCTACATGTTACCTAAGTGGTGAATCCGGGGTATCCACTGAGCTTGTGGAGGAGTATGCTTTTGTCAAATTCCCTGTAGTATGTGAATGTTCTGGGAGAGGTACACACATTTTATTTTAAATATACCTAACAACAAAGGCTACCGACACTCATTACAGTACTCTTTTAGTTCATTACTCTGCATGTAGGAGTTGGCAGCCCATAATCTAAGAACAGAAAACCAGCGGCCAGATACTCTGGTGCATGAATGCAAAAGGGTTATGTCTTTGTCAAAAGGCAACATTTCCCATCAACCACTGCAGATGTATCAGGTCCACTGGTTGGCTGCAGGTCCACCTTATGTGTCTTATGTCGTAATTTAACATATGTATACATACATCTGTGATGACTTTCCCTTCAAATCTCCCCCTGGCCTCTCTAATCCACTGCTTACCTTGTGTGGCTGTGGTACAGAGCTTTTCAATGGTGTTGGTTTTCTGTACCACTTGGTGGCATTGTCTATTTTGGTCCAAGTACAGGTGAGCTCTTGTGGATTATGATTTTTTAAGTATTTAAATGTTAACTCTACTTGGCAACTATCACATCACAAGGCTGATATGCTTTCCCACTTAGCAGACTGTTTGTAAAGAGGAGTGGTCCCGTCAACCACAAGCTTACACCTGCCAAGCCGGAACAATAGAAGAAGGCCTGGCTGTGGGCTTCTCACAGCGCCACTGTGGGCTTCTATTATTCCGCTCTGTCCATCTAAGCTTCCAGGTTTCAGCTCAGCCACTGAAGTTTTGTTCCTTTTTATGTCCTGACTCAGTGCCTTTGGTTATTCTTTGCCCTTATCTGGGATGTCATTTTCTCAAAATTATTAATGTTTTTTTTTTTAAACAAATCTAAAAGAAGTTTGTTGCTCTTACTGTAACACAAAAATTATGAAGTATTTGATCTCAGGCATCAAATGGTATCTTCTGAAATTCACTTTCATTTCAGTACTAGCATACAGAACAAGAGAAAAATACCAGGTAAAATAGTAACTTAAACACATCTTACTTTCCAAATTACATCAAGAAGAATCAAAGCAGTTAAGCATCTTCCATCAGTAATGGAAACTAAGGAAGGGTACCATCTCCATGGCTTAAACTTGATTAAACGTGCTGTGTACACCTTTAATTTCAGCACTCAGGAGTCAGAGTCAGAGACAGGCAGATCTCTGAGTTTGAGGCCAGCCTGGTCTACATAGTGAGTTCTAGGCCAGAGAGGGCTATATAGCGAGATCCTGTGTCAACAAACAAACTTTTAAGACTCTCTGCTACATAGAGAGTAAGTGTGTATATGTGTATGGGGGGGGGGGCGCATGTACCAAGGGCTTTCCCCCAATTCCCTTACAAAGAGAAAAAAGACAGGGGTCTACCTTGCTAGTATCCTCTACCTACAAGGCCAGGGCTGGATAGGAGGATGAAGCCAAGAACATAAAGCACTTCCTTACAGAGCATCAGGGATATGAGCACTAACTGTGGAGTTCATGGAAGGATGATCCTGGGCACAGGTCAGGAAAAGCCATGCACTATATCTAACATAGACAATGACTAAGCAAAAGCAGACCAGAAATACGGCTTCCGCATCCAGGTTTCTCCAGACAGGAAACTACTCACCAAGAAATTTATTATTTATTTTTTCTACTCACTCTGTAGACCAGGCTGGCCTCAAAATCATAGCGATCCACCTGCCTCTGCCTCCTGAGTGCTAGGATTGAAGGCGTGTGCCACCACACTCTTACCGGGCACCTTCTGCCATTGCACACTATCTGAACTTCAGTTTACTTGGAGAGCTTTCCCTCTAGTTTATGAGAGAGTTGATGATCTGCAGCATCAATAGGCAGAGTGGTGTATTCGGGCATAACCTACAAATACTCAGGGAAAGGTCGGGCCCTGATTTATTTGTAGCTATTTAAGCAAGAGTCTATGATGAACAGAAACATCCCTTCACATAAAAACATTAAAAAATGAAAAAACTTTAAAGTCCTAATCTAGGAAAATATTTCATAAAATGATAATCACATCGAGGAGAGAACAGACCTTCAAAAGTTTATGAAACAAAAGAGGCACTTGATAATATCCACTTTAAAATTTCATAAAATAGGGGTTGGGGATTTAGCTCAGTGGCAGAGCGCTTGCCTAGCAAGTGCAAGGCCCTGGGTTCGGTCCCCAGCTCCGGGAAAAAAAAATTCATAATAAAAGATGAAATAAGACAATTTTACTTATTGATGCTTTGTTCTTTTATTTCTTCCTTCCTTACTTTTTTTTGAGATAGTAGTCCTAGCTGGCCTCAAACTCATTGGGTAACCAAGGATAACCTTGAATTCTTGATCCTCCCAAATACAGAATTTACAGACATGTAGCACCATGGTTAGCAAGCTGATAATTTTAAATGAAAGGCTGAGCTTAAGTATACACATGCGCTCTCTCTCTCTCTCTCTCTCTCTCTCTCTCTCTCTCTCTCACACACACACACACACACACACACACACACACACACACACGGTATAATAATCCCATTAAAATATTCTGAAGCAGAACTAACTCAAAAGAAAACCAAAGAAGGGCATATTTGGAAAGGCCTCCCTGAGCACAGGAGGCACAGATGAAATCAACAATGAAAAATGACATTTCCATTCAGTGGGAAAGAATTATTGTGGTAATAAACTGTGCTGGTTGGACTGGCCATGCATATGGAAGAAAAAGGACTGCATGTTACAGCAGGTTCAGTAAACACAGGTGGATCAAATGTCTGGGTGTAAACGTTCACATGTGTGTGAAACAAAGAAAACTCAATAAACTATTTACAAATACTGGAGTAGAAAAAAATCTTACACACACACACACACACACACACACACACACACACACACACAACCCCACCCAAGAAACAAAGGAGAACACAAACAGACTCTATTCTATTCTATGAAAGTATTAAGGGCTTGAAGTAGTGAAGTGCTTGCCATACACGTCAGTCTCTAGATTTATTCCCAGAATCATAAAACAAGAAAGGTTCTGAAATTATATTCAGGGAAATTTTTCAACAAAATTTATCACAAGAGCCCTGCAGAAATGCAACCAGTGATTAAAATTCAAACCACAGACTCCTCTAAATAATGTTTATTTAGCACATCATAAACACTTACATATAAAAACATTCAATAGTATCCAGAGTAAAGACAGATCAATACACAACTGCAAATATAGTTGTGCACTTGAAATCGAGGCTGCATTTTTCTCACTGTTTAGATATGAAAACATTCGGCACATAAATTTTAAGTCATTTTAGAATTTTCAATCTGAGGAAAAGATCCTTCAGAACAAATTCCAGTCCTACTTGGACAAGCCCAGCTAGTGTCTATATTATTTTTTTTACAGAAGATATCAATGTCTTTTCTTTCTCACACCAAGCTAAATTTTTCTAGTGAAATCTGTGCTCTTGAAGTTAATAACCTCAAAATGTCTTCCTGAGTTTAAGAATAATTTTACATCTTAATTTTCATTTTATTAGAGATTAACTCATGTCTTCTAGCAACAGGTAGCTAGAAACCCTACATGGATACACTGGAGCTACCCCTTCACTTGAGAAGTACAGCAGGTAGATTTCCACTTTCGTTGCCCTTCACATAAACAGCATGGTAGATTTTCACTGGAGCTGCCCTTCAGAAAAGAAGCATGCTAGATTTCCACTTGGGCTGCCCCTCACACAAGATGTGCAGTAGGTTTTTGCCTGACAGATTTGCTGAATCAGATACAGGTCTTGACACATACCTACATTTCCAAAAGTCAAATCATATGCTGCATTCCAGACCACTCTGAGCTGTGTGCTTCTGTGCTGAAAGTCTTTAAGTTTCCAGCATAAGTTCCATTTATGAGGCTTTTGTTGTAAATTGTCCTTCATTAGTTTGTTATGTTTCTACTGGCATTGTCACCTAACTACATCTTTATCATCAACCAAACGTGTTTACGGTTAGCCCATCAAAGACTCAAGAAACCAACCAAAGCTTAGGGGCAGCTTCCTTCAGATGAGGTAATGAAATGAGACCATGGCTTGAAAGAGGCCCAAGGAAGCCTCAATGTTAGGAGCAGAACTTTAACTTCTCTGGTCTAAGGCATCATGCAGATGGCTTTTATTTTGCTATAATTAGCATGAATTCCAAGACTACTGGATCCTATACTCAAGTAGGCAGCATAAAAGTAAACACCAGAAAGCAGAGTTCACATGGGCTGCATTCACCAATACCTGGGGCTTGCTATGCCACTATTCTCT
Source organism: Peromyscus attwateri (assembly GCA_902168425.1). Classification (NCBI taxonomy): domain Eukaryota; kingdom Metazoa; phylum Chordata; class Mammalia; order Rodentia; family Cricetidae; genus Peromyscus; species Peromyscus attwateri. The sequence goes on from CABHPP010123690.1 coordinate 26,039, forward strand.
TTATGTATTCTAGTTACATATAAAATACTTTTTTCACAAGACTTGTATTCTGTTTTTTAGAACTTCATTTTGTTCTCCAGAGAGAGAGATGGAAGGAGAAAGAAAGAAAGAAAGGGAGGAAGAGGAGGGAGAGAGGAGAAGGGAAGAGGAGGGAGGGAGGGAAAGAGGGAGGAAAGAGAGAAGGAGGGAGGGAGGGAAAGAGGGAGGAAAGAGAGAAGGAGGGAGGGGGGGAAAGAGGGAGGAAAGAGAGGAGGAGGAAGGGGGAGAGAGGGAGGAGGGAGAGAGGGAGAGAGGG
>CABHPP010123690.1:26433-41484 GCA_902168425.1 Peromyscus attwateri
GAGGAGGGAGAGAGGGGAGAGAGAGAGAGAGAGAGAGAGAGAGAGAGAGAGAGAGAGAGAGAGAGAGAGAAGGAGAATACTGAATTTTCTGAGGGAAACAAAAAAGGAGGTAAACATTTCTGAACATGTGATCATGCAGTGAGTTGATTCTAAAGAATCTGGCTGTAATGACTTTGTGTGGAATAGTGAATGGCATAGGACACAAGTGAGCTCTTTACACAGTGGCAATCTCCTCTACAGATTCCCCCTTTCATATAGAAATGGCAGTAGTTTCCAATCATGGCAAGGGCTGGGCTGTCTTTCTTCCACCAAATGCTCTGCTAGCTGACAGAGACCATGGAGCTGTGAAGATAGAAAGGGGAGGGAAGGCTGGTAAAGGAGTTATATAAGCCAATGGGATCTTTGCTTACAAACGCAAGAGCTACCAGCTTATCTGTCTCACAGGGAGGGGCTGATACCCAGAATATGGCCACCATATTTTCATGTCTATTGCTGCAATTTTTATGTTTTTGAAGCCAACACTCTTTGGACAGAGAAAATGGCAAAGACTTCAAAATGCTATTACTTGGCCCCTTCCACCAGACCTTCTCCAAGAACTGTCCTGATGGAGTAGAGGCATCAGAATGCACACCAGCCCCTGACATTTGTAGAGTTTCATGCGTCCTTCCATCATCAATGAAAAAAAAAAAAAAAAAAAAAACCAACCCAATTTTTTTCTTTTTACTATTCCAGTCTAAAAATTCTAAAGACTCAGGGAAGAACACTTCTATATTTTTCAAAACAAATCTGTAAAGATAGGGGCCAGGGAGCAAAGAGGCATACGCAGCCCTTTAGATTATAGTCTAGGTTAGGCTGTTAGCTCAGTGATAGAGCACCTGCGTAGCATGTGCAAGGTTAGGCTTGATCCTCAGCATCACACACACACACACACACACACACACACACACACACACACAGACTGAAACATCACTGACTATGTATCAAAAGTCACAACTGTGTATCTTAACTATGAAAACATATGCAAGTGACTGTATTATGCTTGCTGAGAAGACCATAGGAGATGATCAATTTCCACTTGAAGGGCCAAATGAAATGCTCGTAGCCCCAGGAATGCTAAAGTAAATAAGAAACTGCTTAGGAATTTCCATGGGAACTGGTCTGTCCACCAAGGCCAGAGATTCAGTATCACAGAGAGTTCCAAGAGATATCTTTGTCACCCAAGAACATTATACCTCCATCATATGCACTTCTCTTCCATGCGACAGAAAGAACACATGCTGTGTGGCTGTGAAATGTTAAGAGCTTTAAGGACAACACAGGGCGGCACAGGTACACACAATGGACGTTAGCGCACAATGCAGATGTGCACACTCAGTTAAAAGCCAGCTCCAGCAGAGTCTGTATGGGACAAGCTACAATGCTGCTCACTCAATGACAACACGTGCACTGAGGACAATGTGTGATCCAGGGGAGATTCAAGGATCAACACATGTGAATCTGAAACATTTTGTTTTGGAAGTTAATGCTATACATTACGAGCAAGCTATTTAGTATTTTTAATAGGTTCTTTCTTTTGAAGAAGTCTTCCACGGGTGCCTATTGGTACTATGATGATAAACTTTCTAAGAAGGGGGCAAGTCATCCGGGAAATAATTCCTGCCATTATTCATGACACCTGTACATGTCCTGTTCATCATCAACACCTTTTGTTAGAAGGGTTGTATGTGGCTCCATGGAATCCAGACACTGAGATGCCTATGTGTTTCCCTGTATCTGCTGAACTCCAGCACTCAACTTCTTAGAAAAAAGATATGATGGCTTGCTTTATTCATTCATTCATTCATTCATTCATTCATTCATTCATTCATTCATGCTGGAGATTAAACCCAGATCTGATGGCTTTATTTATTTATTTATTTGTTTATTTATCTATTTATTTATTTAGATGCTGGAGATTAAACCCAGAGCCTGGTACATGCTACGCAAACAGTATACCAACGAGGTACATCCTATCCCAGACATGATGTTTAAATTTCAATGAGTTTTCATTTCAATGCCTAGCTCCTAACTGTCCAAACATAGAAGCAGCCATGACTGAGAAAATTAAGTCTTACACTTTCATTCATTAATTTATATGTCCAGTAAAACAGAACATTTTCATGTTCATTAATAAAAACACATAAGCTTATTCAAATTCTGGAAGAAAAATATCAGGCCTGAAAGTCACAGCTAACACTTGGAGATGGCCATCCTTGAAGTTTCAAGGACTGCTCGGGAGAGATGGCAGGGCTGGCCCTTGGGTTTCTGACTCAACAGAGAAAGGCCAGCTGACCAACCAGTCTCAGAATGGGAGAGCTTGAAAAGTACCTCGAAACACTGCCTACTCATAGTTCCTAATCTAAACAGAGGGTAGAGCCACACAGGAAAGGGGACAGTGCCAGCTGGTTGCAAGAATGAGTTTACAGAGTATGATTACTCTCCGTGACTTTTGCATTATTTCTCTTTATAGCTCATGCAATTTCTGTCTTATGATTGACTATTGCTGTTAGAATAATTCATGCATGAATAGTCACAATTGCACAATTGCTTTATCTTATGAATTAAACCCTTTGGCATCATAAAGAAAAAGGAATGGATTAACAACATCAATATATTAGTATTAAGATATTGAGATATTTGGGGACATCTATGCACATATGTATGTATATATATGTGTGTGTATGTATATGTATACACACATTTGAGGGGTAGCTGTATGTGGTGTGCATACATATGTGTGTGCATATATACTCTTTTGTGCTTATATGTACAGAGGCTAGCAGAGATGTCAAGTGTTTTTCTTTATTGCTCTTTGCCTTATTACTCCTGTGAGACAGGATCTCTCAATGAACCCGAAGCTTGCTGTTTCAGCTAGGCTGAAGTCCTGGGATCTACCTGATTGCAATCCCCCACTTTTGTCCAAGACCAGCCTTTTTACATGGTTACTGGGACTTTGAATTCGGGTCCTCATGCTTACAAAGCAAGCATACTTACATACTAAGCCATTTTTCTAGGCCTTCCTTTTTATGCTTTGTTGTTTTTTTTTATTATAGGGTCTCATGTAGTTCATGCTGGCCTCAAATTCACTATGAAGCCAAGGATAATCTTGAACTACTTATCCTTTTGTTTCTACCACGAAATATGGGATACAGATGTCACTAGCATACCTGGCAATTCCCTGAATAAGATAAATTATTCTGACTCTAAAGAAGTGATGGCATGTGCCTATAGTTCTAAATACTAGGGAAGATGAGGTGGGAGAATTACTTGAGTTCAAAACAAAACACTGTCAAACCATTCAAAGCACTGGGAAAAAAAAAACACATTTGAAAATGTAATGGGACTAATGAGTTAAATAATATCCCACTTTGTTGGGCTATTACTTAGTTGTTGACAACATGCTCTGTACTCTTACACGGGCTTTTCATCTGCTCACCCATCAGCCTCATTCTATAGTGATTCCTTTGAATGCCCACTTACACAGAACAAGAGTATGAATTGCTAGCTCCATGCTATAGTTGTGCTGCATTTTGGATGCTCTTATCTTCTCTCAGCTGTGCCTGGAGGACCTCATCAGAGAATCCTCTGCAAGTTCTCTGGCTGCATCTCATTCATGACTGAGCCTTGGGTTCTTATGAGATGACTGCCAAAGTCAAACTGAATGCCAGGCAAGAACTGGTTCCACCAAGAGGGAAACATTAAGTTGCTGCAGGAGCTTTGAGGGTGGGTTGGCTTCCACTTTTGCTCGTATGGTAGGTTCAGGAGGGAGAAAGTTACCAGCAAGTAATTTTCTTTTTTTTTTTTTTTTAAAGATTTATTTATTTATTATGTATACAGTGTTCTGTTTGCACATATCCCCGCAGGCCAGAAGAGGGAACCAGATCTCATTACAGATGGTTGTGAGCCACCATGTGGTTGCTGGGAATTGAACTCAGGATCTTTGGAAGAGCAAACAGTGCTCTTAACCTCTGAGCCATCTCTCCAGCCACCAGCAAGTAATTTTCAAAAAGTCAATTCTTCAAGGAGGCAGCTTGTGAGAAGTACAAAATCAGATAAGAACCTATCATCAGAGTTGTCCTATATCTTGTGAAATGCAATGACAGGCAAACCCACTCTGAAACCTAACGGTTTTCAGTAACATGTCCTCTCTGTTGTCAGTCCTAACGTTTTTAAAGGTTTTGTGATAAGTTGCTAGATTTGGGTGGTTGGTTTAAAATATTCAGGAAAATAAAACACAATTTGTATTTTTAAGGGGACAGAATGTAGCATAGGGAGTCCTACACTGTCAGGACACAGGCAGAGGTTTCCTATGACATTAGAGAACCTACATAAGAAGTGCCACATCTTGTACAATAATTCATGCATAGTCACCATAGAAATGTAGAGCCTGTCTTTTATAAAACGTTCATCTTTAAAATAACGCAAATGGTAAGCAATGCAAGTTATGACATGGTTCCTCTTCCAAAGACACACAGTGTGGAAGCAAAACAGGTAACAAAAGCAGGCACAAAGGCAAACAGAAGGATCATGTGATCATCTCTGTAGGGGACATCAGGAAACCTCCATTTCCTATTCTCCTTCTGACCTAAATTAAACAAAACAAAACAAAACCTCACATTCTTTGGTGGCCAGAAAGTAAAGTTGCTACTATGAAATAATGGTCTCGACTTTTCAAGAGAACTGTAGATCTTACTACAAATCCTTCTGTAGCCAAAGGAACAAGGCATAACTGGAACAGATTTGACGGGCAATCCAACAGAATTCTAAGGAACAGAATTCTAAGGAGAAGAATCTAACTTGCCCAGTGTTGTCAAACTCATGATCACTGATCAGACCCCAAGGCTCAGAAGCAAATCAACAAGTAGCCCTTCTAATCCAGGGCAGCACGAAGATTAAGGCACCCTCCATAGGCTAATATTTAGAACCCACTAAATTTTATTTTAAAAGACAGTATTTTATATTTGAAAGACATTTGGAAATTCAACATTAATTTCTGAACACTCAAAATTCTCTAAGTTAAGGATACTGACTCCCAATTAGGGAAAGATACCACACTACTGAATGCCAAAAATGCTGTTTAATTAATTTTGTCTGTAAATTCCATGTAAACTTTAAATTTTATTTTATGAGTATGAGTATTTTATCTGCATGCATGCTGGTATATGTGCATGCCTGATACCCTCTGAGGCCAGAAGAGGGTATCAGATCTCCCTTGGGGCTGAAGTTACAGATGGTTGTGAGCCACTGTTTGGTTGTTGGAAATCCAACCAGGGTCCTCTGAAGAGCAGACAATGCTTGTAACCACTGAGCCATCTCTCCAGCTCCCCACTTAAGTTTTATATAATAATCAACTTCAAGTTTGCTTTAGGGACACCTTCCTCTTAAACATGACTGGGCTAACGCATCGTGAGTCACCTGATACGGGAGCTGGGAACCATAAGCTCAGTGAACTCACTATGTAGCTGAGGATGACTCTGACTCCTAATTTTCCTGCCTCTGTCTTTTTGGGATTCTAAGTACTGGGATTACAGGTGTCAGCCACCACTGGCCCCAGCAGAAACATGACTTTTGTTGCTTCTTTGTTTTTGTTTGAGGCAGGGTCTCACCATGTAAGGTAGCCTTGGCTGGCTTGGACTCGCTATTTAGACCATGCTAGTCTCACACCTGCTTCTATCCTTGTGCCTCCACCTCTGGAGCCAAGGTCTTTTTGAAATAACCCATGATCACCCATCAGGAGGCACAGCCCTGGCTGATAGGAATGGCTCCTTTATCTGGTGGCATTTCTCCTTCAAAGTCATTTTAGCTTTTCCTGATGTAGGGGACCTAGGCAAACTAGTATTCATGAGTGTGTTCTCACATATAAGTGGAGCATTTTTTTCTAAAATCCTATGCAGAACTTTGACAGAATGTCTTTAGTTGTATAGTGCTGATGGTAGTGGTATAGTGATCAGTGATCCTAGAAAAGACATAACAAAACCTGGCACAGAGACACACAAAAGCATCCCACCCCTCCATGACTCAGCAGCTCACCTGCGCACGCGCGCGCACGCGCGCGCGCGCGCACACATACACACACACACACACACACACACACACACACAGATCGAAAGAGAATCAAAGCACTGGCTGTGTGCCCATTAGACTCACAGGAGTGTGGCTCTTCCTGTGACCCACCTGCTGTGTCCCTGTATGTCCCCCAGTTCCTTCTGCAGCCTGGCATTTTTCTCTTCCTCCTCCAACAACCTCCTCTTCACAGTGCGCAGTTCCTGTTGAGCCTCACACTTGATGTCATTGGCCACCACCACTGCAGTCTGCAGGTCTGCCTGGAACCGCCTCCATTCCTCAGTTTCCTCCTAAAAATGACAGAATCCACATGTCCCTCAGACACTGGGCTGGGTGCTGGGGTCTCTCTGGAGGGTTCCTGAATCCTAGTATCAGTCACTAAAGAAGATTAAGCAGGAAGACTTGGCTTTAATGGTGTCTCACTACTTGGAAGAGACACAAGAAATAACTCCTTAGAGTCCTAGAGTCCTTTAACTAAAGACTGAATGATTGTTTAGTTTCATTTCCTGCCAGAAAGAATGTACGACTCAGGTTTATGGCCGGGAGATGTTCTAGGATAGTGGTTCTCACCCTGTGGAGTATGACCCTTTTGGGGGCTGCATATCAGATATTTACATTATGATTCATAACAGTGGCAAAATTACAGTTATGAAGTAGCAATGAAATAAGTTTATGGTTGGGGGTCCCCACAACATGAAGAACTGTATCAAGGGGTTGCAGCACTAGGAAGGTTGAGAACCACTGTTCTAGGGGAAGCTGGCTGGAGCAAAGGACAGGGTACTTTCCCAATGTTTCTGACTCAAACAGGAATAATGTCCAATAAGAGACAGAGGAGGCTCCTTGTCATGGCTTACCTTTATCTGTTTTGTCAGGGTCTTCAACTGCCGTTCTAGGTCTGACTTCTGCTCCTCCAGCTTGATCACACTGCCTAGAAGTAAAGGAGTTAGACAGGAGTTAGAAAGTTGCAAGGCTCCTGGACAAGTGAAGCTGCAAAACAAGAGGACAGCTCCAGAGACAACAGGCTTAAAGCCCATCCCTCTATGGTACGTTATGTTGTAAGAACAGAGCTAGAAGCAGAGGCCTCCAAGACAGGGAATCAGATGACATGTCAGTGGTGCTTACTTAGGTTATAACCTCAGAAGGTAAGTCGTACATACTGTCATGTAGCACTATGGGAGGACACTCTTGCCTCAGGCTTCCCTGACAGCCTTTTTTTTACTGAGATTTGGAGGGCTTTGGTGTAAGAGAGGAGTCTACTGGTTATTACTCCTGTGACTTTGAAACTCGCTTTTAGAGTCACCATTCTTAACCGCAGTTATCCCTGAGAATCATGAGGCACAGGTGTGCAAGCTCTGGATGGGTTCAGAATCTCTGAAGACAGCCAGGATCTGGGCCCACATATACAACAGCTCCACAGGTGGTACAACCACCTCTCACTAATGAAGAACAAATTCTGACCTCTGTTCTCCCTGCCTCTCTCTCTCTCCACACTGCTATCAAAGGTATTTAAATGTAAGTATCAATGTATCAATGACCAAGCAAAAATTCAGAGTATTTGTCTATTAAGGATATGAATTAAGCCAGGCACAGTGGTACATACTTGTAATCCTAGTACCTGAGTCACAAAGTGACTCTGTCTGAAAAAAGAAAGAAAGGGAGGGAGGGAGGGAGGGAGAGAGGGAGGGAAAGAGGGGGGGGAGAAGAAAGAAAGAAAGAAAGAGAGAGAGAGAGAGAGAGAGAGAGAGAGAGAGAGAGAGAGAGAAAGAAAGAAAGAAAGAAAGAAAGAAAGAAAGAGAGGGAGTTGAGGAGGCCATGAATCATTATCTCCAGAGGTTGGAATCCACACAGTAACATCCTACCCCAGAAGCTCTGAACCAGCTTTTGGGGCCTGGGGGTTTGTTTAGGGTCAAAGCCACAGAGTAAGAACCCCCCTCCTTTGTTTCTGGTTGTTTTGTCTGTCTCTTTCAAGGATCTCACGGCAGGAAAGGATTAATCTAAGGCTGGATTTGAGTGTCCCTGTCTTCCTGACATAAATATACTTTAATAATACCTTGATATCCCTAGCAGGAGTTTAAAAGCTTCTCAGAAGATGGTCCGTGTTATTTTCAGTCTCAGATATATTATGATATAATCACTAGATGTGGGCCTGAAATTTGCTCTGGACATTAATTATACACTGGTTTTCTTAATGTGTCTGGGCTGACTTTGAAGGATTTAGGGACAATACAACCACATTCTCCACAGTGCTAAATCACAAAGCAAAACAAAACAGGACTTGTCTCCTTTGACCTTATTCTTTATAGAGAGGGTGCTATGTTTGGAAACAGACAGTGGCCAGATATTTAATTGCGTTCTCAAGAATGACTATTAAGCCTGGGTGACACTGAATGTCAATGCTCTACAGTCCATGACAAAGGCAACGGGCACTGTCACTCTGACACTAGCCAGCTAATCCAGGCACAGAGCACACAATCAGCTCCCCTCATAGAAACCACCACGCTCATTCAACTAGAGAACCCTGAGCTGCTGCTTTCCAAGGAAACACAATATTGGACTCCTGTAAGCCTCCAGTCACATTCTTCATCACCTGAAATGCTATTTACATGCTACAGTTCTGCATACCAGAGTCCTTGTAAAACAAGCCAGTCCCATAAGCATCAAGAACCTCATCTGCCATTGTTTTTCCCCAATACCAAACAGATACTTTTTTTTTCATTTAAAAAAAATTTTTATCATTAATTTAATTTTATATATCAGCCACGAATTCCCTTGTCCTCCCTCCTCCCACCCCCAATCCACCCTCCATTCCCATCTCCTCCAGGGCAAGGACTCCCCTGGGGATTCAGCCCAGCCTGGTAGATTCAGTTGAGGCAGGTCCAGTCCCCTCCTCCCTACACCAAGGCTGAGAAAGTGTCTCAGCATAGGCCTTAGATTCCAAAAAGCCAGCTCATGCACCAAGGACAGGTCCTGGTCCCACTGCCTGGGGGCCTCCTAAACAGTTCAAGCTCATCAACTGTCTCACTTATCCAGAGGGCCTGGTCCAGTTCCATGGGGGCTCCTCAGCTACTGGTTCACAGTTTATGTGTTTCCATTAGTTTGGCTATTTGTCCCTCCAAACAGGTACTTTTAACATTTTTCTGTAGCTTCCTAACCTATGCAACCTTCTTGTGCTTTAAGTATCCTTTCTCTTATGCCTTATGAGTATACAATGAGAAGGATTTAACATCCTCCTGGCCCTGGACTATGTTATAATGAATTCCTTTGTCTTTGGCATTGAGACACTGTTGTCCACGACACAGTCGGCTACTGGCCTTCATTCCATGAATTTATAAGGCTCCTTCCCTTCCCATCCTTTCCATAGCTTCAACATCAATGAAGATGTATCACTGTGCATAATGGATATCACCCTAGCACTTTTCAGAGAAGCCTAAGTTAGGATTGGAGAATGACCTTCTCTGCCTGGATATACTGGACTGCTGACTGGCGACACTGAACTCTCACATTCACCACCCCAAAAGCTCAGGCCTGACCACCGTTCTCTAACACACCTATATTGCTGCAAGCCGCAAAAAAACATATGAAGTAGGATTTCAGCTGATTATGACAAGCTAATACCTGGAAGAAGCCAAGGGCCTTCCAGAGGTCAAGCTGAGGCTCAAGGAGTCTTCTTGATATTGGCTTTCGATTATTAGCCACTTCCTGCTATGAGTTTCTCGTGTGCTACTGTAGCTTTTCCATCATTCTTTGGGCACAATTTCCCCTCTACTAAGGAATATTTAGATAACCTTCTGAGTAGTAACGCAGCCAGGGTCCCTAATTTCAGGTATTTCTGTAATCATTGTCATTAGCACCGTCTGACCAGGACCATCCCTGGAGGGACAAAAGTATCTTATCAGAGATACCTCTGTACTCTCTAAGAACAGACATAAGCATCCAGACTATCTGTTTGAGAAGGCCTGGTGGATGTACTAATTAAACTTAACCTTCTCCTTTCCAAAGTCTTATCTCTAGTTTCAGATTCACCCTTAACAATTAACTCAGAACTAAAGGGTTCCAACTTACAGGTAAACTGAACTGTGATAGAAGTTGCCTAGCCAAGTTGCCTAGTGACCAAGCACACTAGCTAGAAATGGTGGGAGCAGAGACAGCTTGGAGAGAGAAGGGTCAAAGGGATAAAAGGGCAGTTTTATTTTCAGAGAAGGACGAGATGGAGAAGAGAAAAGAGAATGGAAGAGCTAGATGGGTAAGAACTGGAGAGGACCGAACTGAGACGGGGAAGAACTAGACTGAAGGACTGGAAGAGAGAACTAGAGGAACGAGATGGAAGATGAGGAAGAGCCAGATGGGGAAGAACAAGATGAGAGAGAAGGAGACGGGAGAGGAGCTAAGGTGGGAAAGAACTAGATGGATGAGAACCTACATGGGGCAGAACTAAGACGAGAGAATTAAGACAGAACTTAGAGGACGGCAGATAAATGTAGAGAGAAATCAGGCAAGAAAGGAGCTAGACATGAGAGCAGAACAGAAGCTGTGTAGAGAGAGAACTGACTCAGAAGAATAAAGTGTATGGACTAAAGAGTTTCGTGTACATAGATTCATTTCTTATCATCAAAGATTAAATTACCAGCTGGTTGTAGATTCTTCCCAGACTCTGGGAGGGGCCTATCGAGGGGCTGGACCCCCCTAGTCACCAATACTATTTCTGTAGGTATGTTACAGCCTTCCTGCACTTAGGGACAGTAGACAGCAATTTAGCATCATAACGGAGTATTTCAAATATCAAAAATCATGAGAAACAAGTACAAAAGTATTTTTGTTTTGTTGTTTCTGGGATAGCATGTAAAGAACACTTGTGGGCTGGTGAGATGGCTCAGTGTAAAAACACTTATCATCAAGCCTGACAACTCTGGGTTTGACCCCTGGGAACCACATGGTAGAAGGAAAGAACCAATACCCACAAGCTCTCCTCTGACCTTCACACCCAAAATAAATAAAATGTAAAAATGTTTTTTAACCCTGTCTTGAAAAGCCAAAAAGCAAACAAACAAGCAAAAAACATTTTTTAAGGAAAAAAAAAAGACCCTTGTACATAGATCAGAATTCAGACCAGAAAGCAGACGTCTCTTGAGCTGAATCTCTGCTAAGAACAGAGATTTTTTTGACTTTTTGGCTAACCCTTCACCTCTTTCTGCATGTCCCCAAACCAGGAAGGTGTTATGAGTGCCAATCTGGGGGGTACACGTACATTTGAGTGAGTAGGTGAATTCAGGAATGCAGAATCTATGAGTAATGTGGAGTCTGGCTGTGTATGCATGGTAGGAAAATTCAGGCAACTAAGCAACTAGTAATAACTACTGCCATACAAAGCTTTGTTAATTAAGTGTTGTTACAAAAGGCAAAACTCATTAGATGTGATATTTGATAAGGATGAGCTGAATAAAAGCAAAGCATGTTTAATCTCTTAAACAATGTCCGTGTCGTGTCGTGGTGTCGTGGCCTGCCGCCCCCCCCCCCCTCCCCAGGTAGTGGTGGTGCAGGCAGATCTCTGTGGATCTGCGGTCAGCCTGGTCTACAAAGCAAGTTCCAGAACAGCCAGGGCCGTTATACAGAGAAACCCTGTCTCAAAACAAACAAACAAACAAACAAACAAACAAAGGCTCCATATTCAAAGCAGTGACTTTATAAAGCCATATACCAATGCCTCTTCGGAAACCAAGTGTCTAACACATGTCCCTCCATCAATGGAAAGCATGCTGGACTTGACCACAGGCACATATTATTTGTTTCACTCTGAGCAGATCACCTAGCTCTCATGCATCAGATCCTGAAGACAGCACACCGTGGACACAAAGGCTGTGGACACAAAGGCCGTGAACAATTTACTCTGAATAACACTCTTAAACCCTGAAGGTCATCCTTAGGTAAAAACGCCTCTCACGGTCACAGCTGAACTCAAAGTAGGTTTGGTTGTCTAGTGATGGAGGCCTCAGGATGTTGCACACGTACATTTAACACTTCCAAAATGCACCTGCCCTCTTGCAAGAGCTGTGGTCATCTATCTTCTGTTACCCAGCGTTTTACTTAATTTCAGAGATTACTGCTTGTCTCATAAGTGCTGTTCTCTGGGAAGATTACAGAGTGCTCCAAAGGGGGCTCTCCAACACCCTGAGCAACACACACGTCCTTAGAAACTCCTCACAGCTGTCACCCACCATGACAGCGTCCACTCACACCTGCTGCACTTCTCCAGGCTTGACTTCACTTACTTTCCAGCTCGCTAATGAGCTGATTGTTGTGTAACTTGACAGCACGGTGCTGTTCCACCTGATCTTCCAATTCAAATATGGTGTCTTTCATGTCTTTGATTTCTGCGTCGCTCTCCGAAGCTTTCTCTTGTAATTTTAGGCTGGTTCTGCTCAGTTGTTCTGCTTGGTGATCACAGACCTCCTTCAGGTAAGAATAATCTTTTTCCATCTAAAGAACAAGGGGCATTGTCAGTTTAAAAACAACAACAACAAAAAACACTCTCACACATGTGAGGAAGACTTCCTGGATGCTCTGGCATATGCCACTATAAATGTTAAGAGAGACACAATGTGTCCAGAGGGCTGGACTGATTCTGTGCCCCTTTTCACAAGCAGAAAGAAAAGGACTTTTAATATATGTGACTTTTTCCTTTACCAGGGCAGAGCAGGGAAATCATGAAAACTTGAGTGGCCACCCTAACCTTACATTCTCTATAGAGCGGCGCCCTCTGCTGGTGAAATTCAACATCCAAGAAGCCTGAGCCACAGAAACCTCAACCTTAGAACACTAGATTACGTTTCTTTGAAAGACACACTACATAGACATCTGAGTGCCCCAGAAACAGAAATTCATCCCAGCAAATTAATTTCACCTGCTCAACTTTAATTACACACTTACATAGTAAGAAACAATATAACGATGCACTCAGACTTAACCATTAAATTTTGCCATATTTGCTAAAACTTTTAATTCAATAAAATGTGTTAATGCCTGAACCTTCCCTTCATTTTCAGCAAGCAACAGGCATTGTTCTCAAGCTGGTGTGTGGTCATTCCTTGAAGGTTTTCCCACACTTATTACATATGTGTTTAAGCCCTTGATAATATACAGGCTTATTCTAGGTATTTTGAGACTTTACACAACTGATCGTATGTGTGTGTTGATTTGGAGGTATTACACTGCAGTATGTAATATGCCTTTGTCTTGTACTAGACAATGCTTACTACACTCTTTTAACTTAATTTAAATGTTAGTATATACAGATCGATACATATTACAACAGGTTGTTGTGTGTGGTCTGTGCATTTTCACATGTATGTGGGCATGTGTGTGGGTGTATGTGTACATGTTTGCACATATGTATGGAGGTCAGAGTCTGACATCAGTGTCTTCCTTATCACTCTCTGCCATAGATACTGAGGTAAGCTCTCTCACTTGAACCCAGAGCTAGCTAATTTAGCTACTCTAGCTAGCTGGTTTGCTCTGGGGAGTCCCTGTCTCCACTTTCTGAGTACTGAGATTAGGCAGGCTACTATGCCTGCCCCACTTTACCTGGGTGCCAGGGATTCAAATTCTGGTCCTCATACTTACACAGGAAAGGCACTAGATTATTTTAATTACTACATACTGGAAACCCACTGCCTGAAAACACTATTCTGTTATTATGAAAAATGCTACAATAAACATTGTCCCTTTTCTATAGCAACTTAACTGACATTAATAAATAGGTATATATTTACCAGGCAATATAAGCTTGATATGCAATAGATTTCTTCCTTTTTTTTTTTTAAATCGGGGGTAGGGGGTGGGTGGGTCTTCACATCTAATTTTGTTTCCAGTTGCAGTTCCGGCTGGGGACTCTATAGGAACAGGGACCTGGTCTACTTTATCCAGCACAGTACCCAGCACCCTCTGCACCTGCACGGGGTTCGGCATGGAGAAACTACTTAATGCGTATTTGAGATGAGCGAATGAATAATATACTACAAGGCAGTTCTGCAGTATTTTCCACTTGAGATGGTGGGATGGACAGACAGATGAACGGATGGATGGGAGTAGGAAGAGAAACCTCAGGATCAACACAGGTCATACTGCCTGAGTTAAGGACCCACACTGATTATGTAAAACTTGTATTTCGGTTACAAAAGTGTGTGTCTCTGTGCTATGGATATACATCACTGCAGGCGACTGTTAAAACTGAAAGCCGATGGAGTATACCGAAAGGGCTCAGGGCACAGAATCTGAAACTAGACTGCCAAGATTTAAATTCCAAAACTATCAAATCAAGATTTGTGGGGTTTTATTTTTTAATATTTTATTACTGCTATTTGGACAAGGTCTCTTTATGTAGCTCAAGCTGGCTTGGAACTCAAAATTGTTCTGCCTCAGTCCCTCCCCTAGTCATGGGATTACAGGCATGCAACAAACACAGTTGAACCTTGTATTCTTTTATTTTCCTCATTTGAACAATGGAGGAGGTTTAATGAAATAATGTATTAGTTTTTTTTTTTTTACAGTGCCTGGAAGATAATAAGCACTCAATAAAAACTACCCCCTTCTTCCACAATGGCCTTATGTATTATGCATAAGTAAGACATAATGATGTGAATAATAATATAATACAAGTCCATTCAACCAAAAAAGTTACTTACAATTAGTAGAAAAGACTAGAAGTCTTCTATCTTATCAATAGTTACTTTATAATATATAGAAAATGACTTTTTAAAAAATGAGACACATTCTGGGGGCTGGAGAGATGGCTCAGCAGTTGAGAACATTGGCTGCTCTTCCAGAGGACCCATGTTCAAATCCCAGCACCACATGGCAGCTCATAACTGTCTGTAACTCCTGTTCAGGGGGTTCAACACCCTCACAACAGACATACATGCAGGCAAAACACCAATGTATGTAAAATAAAAAAAA
>CABHPP010123691.1:0-23493 GCA_902168425.1 Peromyscus attwateri
TTTTTGAAATCAGATTACTTACTGTTTGTTATTATCATCATTATTATTTTAGTACATGGCATGTTCTGGAAATCAATCCCTCGTCAGTTGGATAGTTTGCACACATGCTTTACCACTCTCTAGGTTTTCAGTTTTTCTCAAAGTCTGAAAGATCCTAGCTTTTGCTCAGATTTTGTCTGCAAGTAACCAGGTTGCATTTTACAGGCATACTTTGGCTCCCTGGCTGCTGTGGCCTGGGCTCAGAAGCAGAGCCATATCCTCAACTTTATGCTAGCTGGCTTCCTGCATCTTTTCCAGAAAAACCTGGGTCTTTCTTCACGATGATGCTGGTCAGAAGGTATAAATCCCAGGCTCAAGAGGATGCCCTGCTTCTGTGAATCACCAGGGGACAGCAGCCGAGGGTGGCAGGGCCTTCTTCCTACTCAGCTGCTGCCTACTCTGGAGGTGGAGAAAGAAAGGCAGCTCCTTGTCACCTGAACTGTAACTCTTCTGCTGGTAGGAGGCAACCTTGGTACAGTCCTGTCTTGGGAAACACTAGGTCTAGAAAGCCAGGTTCAAAAAGAGCATTATTGCTTATTTTAGAGATTTGCTTCCAGTGTTTACAAAACTGTAAAATAAAATGTGCTTAGCTGATCTGAACTAAATAAATATTATTGAAACTCTAACTAAGCAAGGCACAGCTTGAACTGTGGCTAGTGTGTCACTGAAGGGAATTTGCCATCAGAGATGGAGCACATGTCTAGTACCACTTTCTAACACTGGCAGAGTCAAAGGCTGTGGCTCTGCTTTTGTCTGCATCTGGGTTTGCCAGTGACCCCATCTGATCCCGGCCTTAGTCATCTGAATTGCTGGTCAAGTACCAATCCTGAAAAGATAAGAATGGTCAAAGGTCTTTATTTGTCTTATTTAGCAATCGTGCATTTAATTTTAATTAGGACATATATAGTGTGCAATATAGGACATACACATTTTGTGGTATCACAAAAGAATTTCAATTGAGGAAAAGTTTTCTGAAAGTACTCATTCAGCAAGAACTGTGCAGCGTGCAATTACCTGGCCGCATCTTTGAAGGCTTTTTGTGCAAACACGTGTAGAAAAAGAAGGCCCGAGGGTGGAATGGAAAGGTGATGGCAAGAGCGGTTAGGATGGAGCCGGGATGAGGGATACAGGAGGCACCTTACGTAAGATTGAATGTAAAATAGAAACGGACTTAGGACCCCACTCACTAAATAGCTGGGAGTGTGAAGCAACTCTCTTCTCTGAGTTAAACGGGTTGTGTCTCCATCACGTTCACACGCAGAAGACCTAACTCCAAGGAAGATGGTGTTTGGAGGTGGAGCCCCTTGGAGTTGATGAGACACAAATCCCACCCTAATAATAAGTTATACCATGATGATCATGGAATGCACCATGATGAGGGTACAGGAAAACACACCAGTGTGCTCTCTCTCCCATGTGAGGATACAGAAAGGGGGTGGCCATCTGCAGGCCCAGAAATCCCTGGAATCAAATCTTCAAGCCCTGGGCTTCGGAAAGGTTCATTCCTTAAGAGCATGCGCTGCTCTTACAGAGGACCTGAGCTCAGTTCCAGCACTCATGTCGGGCAGCATTTAGGATCCAACAGCCTCTGGTCTCTGTGCACATCTGCACTCCGTGTGCACTCCCATTCCCATACATATGCATAGTTAAAAACAAAGTAAATCCTTTTAAAGATCTGTAAACAACTGACCTTGGACTTCTCCATCTCCCAAACTATGAGAATAGCTGTCTGTTGTCTAAGCCACGCCCTCTGTGACCTTTTGTTGCAGTAGCCCAGGTGGTTTCAGCCTGGAACAAACACGTGGGCAGTTCTCCAGAGTGTGCCAGGAGTAACGGCTGCCCTTACCCATCTTCTTCCACATCTCCCAAGAGTGTCTCCGTGAGCATCCCACACCTGGGCCACTGTGGAACAGGACACTGCGGAACATGCAGTGTCTACCTCATGAACAAGCCCTAGACTTGGGTGGCATCAATGCCCAGTTGGCACCAGGTAATTTTGCCTCAGGAGACCTTCTCAGCTCCAGTGTAAGACAAGGGGATGCAGATCAGACCATCTTGAATGGGAGGTGGGCTCGTCAAGCAGGGAGACAGGGGACCACAAACTCAGCATCTACAGATAACCACAGCCACAAGCACCCAGGGGACGCTGCTAAGAGCGGTCATGTCACAGTCAAGAACAAGACGTGTCTCAGAGGACAGCAGTCGCTCAGCCAAGTGCACATCTAAGTGATTTACCAAAAACATAGAAAAGATCCTTTTATCCGGCACAGTGTGCTTGTATGTATAAATTGTAAGTTAGATCATATGACATCTGGAACATTGCATAATACTAAGCCATGGGCCTAGAGGATCAGAGAGGGCACAGTTGCTAGGCAACTTCTTCAAGTTTCTCTTGTTCACTTAGAACCCGGGCTGTTTTATCTCTACAGCCCAAGGCCACAGCTAGTCATTGGCTTGTATGTAACTATGACAGCGGCCTGAGTTACAACTTGACCACACTAAAACCCAGTTTTGACCCCTGCCACTTCTTCCTGTACCAGAAGAGAGAGTCGGGGAGAGAGGGTGCGTCCAGGAGCTGCTGAGTAGGGTGATTCTGGATTACTGAAGTGGAAGAGGGGAAATCTAAAAGCCACTGAAAGTGAGGAAAGAGAAATAATTCAGAGAGAACGCTCAGCATCTTACTGGTATTTTCCTTCTCACGGAACTGGGAAGATAGGGACTGAGCTCACATATTCTCAATTTGAAGTCCACGGAGGAGCCATCCCATGAGCAAAGAAATTATAACCTTTTTAAAGAATACAGTTAGAAAAAAATGAAAAGGGTAGCAGCCGACACTGAGATGGCCAAAGCTCCAGTTTGTTGGGTGTGGTGCATGCCTGAAATCCCAGCCTGTGGGAACAAAAGTACAAAGCTCTCAGGCTTAAGGGCAGCCTGGGCTACATAAGTGAGATCCAGCCCAAACTGGGCTGCATAGCCAAAACGCAGAGTTCATGTTTGCTGGGGGATATTAAAGGAAAACAAAGAATCTGAGAGACGTTGATTAACAATAACTTTATGTTCTCACCAAGTATGTATGCAGAATTAAAGCTTGTGGAGAAGGGCCCTACAATCCAGACCAAAAGGGACCACAACAAAGACAAGACCGAGCTACAGGGTCACAAGCCTCCAGGTCATGGTTGCTTTAGTGAGGAGAAGAGGATTGTCTGAATCAGGGCATCTCCTTCAACATTCACTGAATACAATGATACAGAGATGGGCGTACGACCCCACTCGGCGTTGTTGCCACTAGCCATCATCATTGAACGTTCTAAATCACAACTAGGGCACCACAGTCTCCCGTATAAGTGAGTACTGGGACTGAGGGAACTGGTGCTTCCTCTGCAGTTTTAATGTGCTCTCTCTAGAATTTAAGGTTATCAATGTGATTGTATCAAGAGATGGGTTCTCTGGGAGGTGGTCAGCTCCTGCGGGCTCTTTCTTTGTGGTACTTAGATCACTTCAAAAACAGCCCAAGAGAAGAGCTTATTCCCCTACCTTGCACCTCCCCAATGTGAGGAGGCAGTAAGTTCACCACCACACATGGCATCCTAGCACCCTAAATCTTGGCCTTTCCCGCCCCCAGGACTGTGAGAAATATGTGCCTCTTCTTTATACATTATACAGTCTAGGGTATTTTGTTATAGCAATACACAAAAGCAACATGGTCCTTTGCCAGGAAATTCTTAACGTGCCTAACTTCTGTTCTGAGGTTATAGTACATCTAACGTGTTGGTATTTTCAGTAAGCTGTCAGCTTTTAGGGGCTAAGTCCTATTCATACTCATTCACATTCTCAACATATAGACTTGTGCCCAGCATGTACTAGACACTCAGTAAATAGCCGGATTTTACAGTTTAGGAAATATTTGAAATTATGCTGGTTGGTTTTTTCATGGGCCAGAGGCCTCTCAGGTAGAAGGATCGAAAATGGTGTTTACATGCCTCAGTATTTTAATTCCGTAATTATGGGTGGGCACAGATGTGTGGGAGGAAAACACAGACAGAGCTATTGAATGGTGTGCACTACCATCAACTGTAAAGAGAAAACAAGATTCCAATGCTGGTGTAGCAGGCTCACTTCCAAGTTCCTCTTGGCTTGAGGGCTTTGTACCCTGGTCTCACCGGAGCTTCCTGCAGAGATATGGCAAAGGGCAGGGACCTGGATAAGAAGATGTGTGGAAATGACAGAATACATTAACAGAGATTTTGCATTCATATCGCGTCTTGGAATCATTCATTCATCTAGCCCTGAATTTTGCCAGGCCTTCATTATGCCAGGCACAGGGCCAGTGCCGGGGACAGGCTGTTCATCACTGTGACCCCAGGCAGAATGGGATCCAGACTCACAGGAAACAAAAGCTGCGTGCAAACAGAGTTATAATCTGAGTCGTTATGTTTAAAGGGTTAGATACCTTCCAGAGTTATCTCGTGCCGTGATAACATGGCTCCAACGAAAACATATCTCACCTGGGATCAGGAGGTTAGCTTTCTGCGCTGTGACACACCTGCGGGAGAAGGGAAGTGCACAGTGCAGTACGGCCGGTGTCAACTCCCTGGCGGTCCTAAGGAACCTACACAGAAAACGCCATGGATGACACCCAGCAAGTCTCCCACGGCTGCTTTTCTCCCCACACTGGCCTATCGACACCGCAGTAAATGTGCCGGGGAGACATGACCTTTAAAGGGTCCTATCAGAAACGGGGTCCTTCCAAGATTTAATTCTGCTTTCTCTCCTTTTGTAGATATCAGTTCAAACGGGAGCTGTGCTATCTAAGGGGGGAGGCAGAGCTGAGGTGATGCTTAAGGTGTGCAGGCCATGGAGCCAGGCAAAGCCTTCTGA
The DNA here is from genome assembly GCA_902168425.1 of Peromyscus attwateri. Taxonomy (NCBI): domain Eukaryota; kingdom Metazoa; phylum Chordata; class Mammalia; order Rodentia; family Cricetidae; genus Peromyscus; species Peromyscus attwateri. Next base: position 4,918 of record CABHPP010123691.1, read on the forward strand.
TAAGAAGTGCATCTGTCTTGGCGTATGAATTTAAGAAGGAAATAAAAGGGCGGCTTCCTTCGAGTTAAAAATGTCCTGGATCTTTGCTCTCTCTGTCTGCATTCTGCTTGAGACAGATGCGCTGAGTCCTGGAAGGGGGTGGGGAAATGTGGAATGTAGCTTTGGGAACATTCCTAGGTGGCTAATGTTTACCCGTGCCTGCATCACAGTCTTCTAAGAAATGCTGAAGAAGCAGGCTCCTTCTAGACGCAGGGGAAATGGTCCCCACTCTTCTCCCGGATCCTGCCCACCGTCCACAAATCTCGGCAGCGTTTTTTGGTGTTAGTCTCTGATTAGGTTCCTAATGTTTTTCTGCTATACCACTGTTGTTCAGAAGAGGTAATTCCAGCCCCTGGATGTAAAATTGGAAGCTGTTGGTAAGGAGGTATATTTTGATTGTCATAATGATTCAGAGGGTGTCGTTAATATCTCATGGTGAGAATCGGGGAGGCTGGATTTCCTACAGCTTCCCCCACAACTGTCCTCAGCGTTGAACTTCTGAAAACTTATCTGTGTATTCAGAGATGAAAGCCCAGCTTCGGTGCTTCTAAGCTTAGAATCTAACACCACATTGTGTGCAAATTCACACACTTTTATATGTAGATGAAATTCTAAACGGTCTTATTAAATAAGAAACACAGAGACAAATAAAGAGTTAAAAGCCAAGAGATTGAGCAGTAGCCAAGAGCTAAGACCACCTTATCTTACCACTCGCTGCTGTCCTTCCCCTGAGAGAGACCTTCTTCCTGTGTCCTGTCTTTTTATTGCCTTTCTGTTCTGCCTTCTCATTGGCTGTAAACCCAACCACATGCTTGTCTATACAAACCTCCAGGTCTCGATGGTTCGTACTGAGATTAGAGGTTCGGGTCACCGCTTGGCTGTGTCCTTGAACACACAGAGATTCTGCCTGTCATGTGATCGGATTAAGGGTGAGTGCCACCACCGCGGGACTTCTGCTAAATGGCTTGCTCTTAGCTCTGATCCCCAGGCAACTTTATCTATTAACATACAAATAAAATCACATTTCAGCACAAATAAAATATCACCATATTTATATATAGGAAATTTCCAAGGAGCATAACTTCTATGCTGTTCAAAGTAAAGTTATACACTGTTTTGTTTGAATTGTCGCTAATCATTCATTATTTCAGTGGAAATGCTTCTGGAGGGGAAGGGGTTCCAATCAACCAACAATAGCAACAATCACATTTCAAACTGTCTTTAGACAACCTACTGTGGGAAGTGCCTTTTGATGGACAAGCAGCTTGTGTGTTCTTAGACATTTTAAAATAATATAAACACAATTTCATGAAAGGACCGTTGCACTAAATTAGGCTTGATATTTTTATATTTTTAACCAGTCTAGCACCTTTCTTTAAAATTACTGGTAAACACCTAGTTAAATTATTTCACCACCATCTAAATGAGGGCAAACCAGCATGCTCAAGCCCTCACTTAGAGACACACACAAGGGAGTGTTCACTGCGATGTTCGTTCAGTCAGACAACGTCACAAAACACATGCCTCTGTCTGGAGACTTTCTGAGGCCATAGGGCACAAGCATCATCAAATGACTAGTCGGCAAAGCTGCAGTGACCAAGGAGGGTGGGCTGGGGGAGGGGCAGAGGCCTGGAATGGATGCAAGGAGTGGCCCTGAGTCTGGAGCCCGGCCCTCCTCAAAGTTGTCCCTAATGGGTTTCATTTCACAAGTTTTATTGTCTTCTATTTCTTTGAAAACTAGTAAACCATCAATGGTTGTTTCAAAGCCCCATGTGCTACTCTTTGACGCTAATAAAATACTTTTGTCCTGGAGCCTTTGAAGTCCTTTGAACTCATTGGAATAAATGTGCCAGATTAATGTGATCATGCCTCTCCCTTAAAAGTCAGTCTCTCTGTCTTCAGTGGTCATGCTCAGCCCATCTTCACATGGACTTCAGATCGTCCATTCCTCTCTCTTACCCATTAGATACCCCTTTCCTACCCATGCAGCCCTGACCGTGTATACAAATCCAAGCCATAGCTGTCACTATCCATTTCTCATCCAATAGCTCAATTTAATAATTTGCTAGTAAACCGTCTCAGCTGGCAAAGGATCACGGTGATAGAATTACACTGTGACACCAGGTCATGAGCAGCAATAAATCCCAGTTATCAGCTGAAGCATATGGAAGAGACCAGCTCAGAGGAGGAGTTGGGAAATTTTGTTGAATACGCAGTGGTAGTAGGTAATGGTAGCCAGTGGCCCGATGAGAGGAACAGACGGTATCACCGATTGTTTGGTATGCTTTTCCCAAAGCAGAGTCCCACAGCTCCTACTCCACAGCAGGGTCACTAGAGAGATTTCAAAAAAGAAGTCCGTGTTTAAAAAATATCAGGAAGACCAATTAAATGCAGTTAAACAGATTGCTTGTTGGTCTGGGTCTCAGGAAGCAGGCATTTTTACATTTACATGCGTCTCTCAATACATTCTGCATGTTCCCCTGTCTTGTTGGACCATGGTATGTGTTATGTATTATTTTCCTGGAGCATCCACTGCCTTTTTCTCTAAGCAGCCATTTGCACAAGTTTGCTTGAAAAACACTACGCTCATGAAGACAGAAGTTCTGGGCGGCACAGATGCTCATTGGGGAATGTGTTTGGTGTGCTAGTCTGAACACTCAAGTTTGATTCCAGGAACCCATGTGAATGAAGGCGGAAGGAGAACACAGACTCTACAAAGTTTTCCTCCTACATGTACAAACATGCTATAATGTTCACACCCGTGCCCCCCCCCACACACATAATAAAATAACAAATAAGTAATTTAGCAAAGTATTTAGGAAAAAACTTAGCAAAAATGTGGTGATATTTTGAACAAATAAAACTTGCCTGAAGATCAGGGAACAGAGCCAATCACAGTTAGCCCGAGATGTCAGGCAGTGGTGGCACACACCTTTAATCCTAGGACTCGGGAAGCAGAGACAGAGATTCGTCTGGATTTCTGTGAGTTCAAGGCCACACTGGGCTACATGAGATTAACCCAGTCTAAAAGAGAAACAGAGCCAGGCAGTGGTGGCATACATCTTTAATTCCAGCATTTGGGATCACACACCTTTAATTCCAGTGCTAAGAAGATTGAAACAGGAAGTGATATGGCTGGGCAGAGAAAGGAGAGGAGACAGGAACTCTGGCTTTTTCAGGCTGAGGAGTTGGTGAGGTAAGAGGTGGTGGCTGTGGCTTGCTCTGCTTCTCTGATCTTTCAGCTTTCACCCTGTTATCTGGCTCTGGGTTTTTATTAAGACCAATTAAAATTTGTGCAACACAGAATAGCAAAAGAGATTGCAGAAAGCCGAAGGTTTATTACTAACAGAATAAAACCATGCAGTTCAAAACAGTATATATTGGTAAATTAAATGTTTATATTGAAACAAAAATATCCTATATTAGATTAAAAAATTTTGACTAAATTTTAATTTCAAAAGGTATGGGAAAAAATCAGAAAGTTAGAAAACTAGGCAGTGAAAATGTTTTATTATGAGCTCTGTGTTATAAATTTTAAGAGATAATGAAGAGAGGTAGAGACAGATGAAGTGAAAGAAAGAGGAGGAGAGGGAGCAGGGGATAACACCACCAGGAAGAGTAAACTTCATGAGAAAAGTAAGTCTAAAAATTGGGGGCAAAGGGGCGTAAGAACTACATGGCTAGGAACATACAGAGGGCAAATGCTCAACAACGGAAAAGATAAGTAAAAAAGTGTTAGATATACAAAGACATCTTGATAGTAATCCAGTAGGCACCATTACACCAGAAATTATTAGACTAAATCATTTAAACTAAACCGTGTCGTGACACCATTTACTTAAGCAATGTAATTTTAAAAATATACTTACAAACAGTTCATGCATCAAACTTTATGACCAAGAGGATACAGATTTTTTTTTTCCCCAAACGCCACTGAGAAGTTGTTGGCTGCACGGGCTGAGCTGTGCAGGTACATCAGCTGCAAAGCCTGTGCTGGGAGCAGAGGAAGCCCTGAGTGAGCGAATGTCCACTGCTGGCATGGACACAGCCATGTGGAGGACTCCAATGGCTCAGCTTCATGGGGGAGGCAAAGCCTTACTCAAGCAAGGTTCAAGAGGGGTGGCAAAAGTTCCCTTGGGAGTCCGGGTTCAAGTGCGTGACCAGTATGTGCAAAGACTAGCAACTGCAGCTTCTTTCCCCCAGATGATTATAGCCTGAGACTGCTCTCCCGAAGAGACCACTTACCAAAACTAGTTGACCTCTCCCACTGAGCTGTACCTAATGGACACACCAAAGTTCCTCGTCTCTGGCAGGAGTAGGTACCCTCCATCAGAGTGAGCACACCCAACCTGATCCCAGCTTTCCTATATGTGTGTCTGTTCTCCTGCCTTTTCTTTATTCCCTTGAAGTCGTTGATCTAGGACCCAAGCCTTGAGGGATTCACTAGCCAGCCAAGACTCAAGTGCTGTAAATGTGACCAATCACATGGCCTGCTCCAGAGCTCCACAAAACCTTGAAAGAGTTGCAACTCTGTGGCACCTTATTAGTGAGCTAAGAGTTCCATGCAGGCCACAAGGACATCTCCATGTCCACTCTCAGAAAACGCTAGAAGTGTCTGGGGTGGGATGTGTTTATCTTCCACACTCCACATTGCAGCCCAGGGGCATTGGGGCCCTCATTCTTCCTAGTTCACCACAGGCCCCAACGCTAGGCACTTTTCTTACCATTGTGACAAACTATTTGAGGAGAGAAACAGGAAGAAGGATTTCCTGTGGCTCACAGTTTGAGGAGTCATCAGTCTATTCATGAAAGAGTGAGGCGTCTGGCTACATAGTGTTAAACAAGAAGAGAAAGCTGGACCAAGCCCGAAGTGGGTGTGATCTTCAAAAGCCCATTGCTAAGCAACCCGCCTCTGTCAGCCAAGCTACGTGACCCCAAAGCTCCACAACTTCCTACAGCATCACCCTCTGTGGAACAGTGTGCAAACACACCAGCCTGAAGGGGACATTTCACAACTGAGCCAAAGCATTCTACTAAGCTAGGAGTAGAATGCTTTGGCTCAGTTGTGAAATGTCCCCTTCACTATACAAAACATATTCACTCCAATGTTGAGAGCCCCTGTAGTCTTAACATTTCCAACATTCTCCAAAGTTTAGAGTCTCTCCTGAGACTCAAGGCAAACTCTTAGTTGTGAGCCCTCAGATGACCAAAACACACATTATATCATTCTACTATCCAGTGGTACAGAGTAAGCTCTCCCTGCTAAAGCAAAACAAAACAAAAACAAAAACAAAAACAAAAAAAAAGGAGGAATGGGAATGGGGGCACAGCAAAGAAAAGCTGTACCAAAGCAAGACAAAAACCCAACATAGCCAGCATGCTGGTGCTCACCTTTAATCCTAGCGTTAGGGAAGCAGAGGCAGGCAGGTTTCTGTGATTTCAAGGACAGCCTAGTCTACATAGCAAACTCAAGGTCAGTCAGAGCTGCACAGTGAGACCCTGTCTCTACTGCATTCTAAGTGTAACCATCATAGCTTTATACACAGCTTGTTCAGGACTTCCGTAACAGACGTCAACCCTATTACATGCTATCTGGAGACACGGGCTTCTATAGAACCTTTTAGACTCTATAACATGCTCATTCTGTATATATGGAAACCTGACAGCATTCAGATGATGCCAAGTTCTGCTACAAGCTTGGGATGTAGCTGGGCCCCCTGGACTACAATAGGCTGCAATAGGCTCCAAGTGTCTGTGTGGCTGAACAGTAGAAAGCTCCTCTCTAGGTGACCCTGTCTGTGTGTGACCCTATAGTGTCTCTGTTTTCTGAATGAAAGTATTCCAAGTGAATTTTCAGTTTAATGCCACGGACTCCTCTGTGTGTGAAAACTTGCCTTTTTTTTTTTTTTTAAGATTTATTTATTTATTTATTTATTTATTTATTTATTTATTTATTGTACAGTATATAATTTGGCTGCATATACTTCTGCATGCCCAAAGAAGGCACTAGATCTCATTATAGATGGTTGTGAGCCACCATGTGGTTGCTGGGAATTGAGCTCAGGACCTCTGGAAGAGCTGCCAGTGCTCTTAACCTCTGAGCCATCTCTCTAGCCCCGAAAACTTGCCTTCTTATTGTGGACAATAAAGCGTGTTGTTTCTCAAAGTGATAGTCTCTTTAAAAGTTTCAATCTTTATTTGCACCTCTTTTGGCTGCAGTTTTAAATGTCCTTCTTCCTGAATTGCTTGTCTTCCACAGTCTTTTCCTAATGCCTTCCTTGAGTCCTCATTACAAACCAAGCTAAACACACTCAGCCACAATGATGCTACACCCTGAATGCTGTACTGTCTTAAAGTTAATGAATAAACTAACCCATTTTGAATTTAGCCTCATCCTAATTTTAAGGACTTGAGGAAAATGTGGCCAGATTCTTTGAGAGAACGAACAGTTTCCAAAATCCCTTGTTCCCTCCACCCTCACAAGCACCACGTTTACTGTCTATTTCTATCAACGTTTTGTTCCAGAACACTCATTAAACTCTACTGACAGCATTTTAGGGCTTGTCTAGCCCACAACTCCATTCCAGATTCTTCTAAACTCTTCCATCACATCCATTCTAAAGGCCTAAAAACTACTCAGTCAGGTTTATCTCAGCAATGACCACACTTCTCAGAATCAATTTTCTGTGTCGTCCACTTTTCCTGTTGTGATAAAATGCTCAATGGAAGCAATGTAAGGGGAGAAGAGTCGGTTTAGGCTCATGGTTTCCATCAAGATGAGAAAAGCTTGGGGATGGCAGTGTGAGGTGGCTAGTCATATCACCCCAGGAGAAAGCACAGAGCTAGACTGGAGAGAGGGGCAAGTGCAACTTCCAAGTCCCAACCCCTAGTGACCCACTTTCACTAGCCGGGGGCCACGTCTCAAATATTCCACAACCTCTACAAACAGTATTGCTAGCTGAGAAACAAGTACCAGTGTCACACTTAAAACACACCCGGTCAAGTGCCAAATGCTCTAATGACTGACTCCAGGTGCCATAGCTTGAGAAAAGGGTCAGCAGGAGGAGCCCCAAACACAAACGCCTGAGTATACTGTGAGCCGCATTTATTTCCAAAGTCAGTGCCGGTCAAGCAATGTTTTCATACAAATTAGTCAAAACCAGTTACAGATATAATGGTTTCTTCATCCTCAGAGACCACATTATGGCTTCTAAACAACACTTTCCACCAGAAGGAACCAGAGCTCCCTGCAAAGGTGGGCTGGTTCTAGGTCTGAAGAAGGAATTGTCCAAGATGGGACATCCCTTGACACTGGGAGGTCAAGAGGTCACCAAAGGCCTTGCTGCATTCATGTCACAAATATGTGGAAGTCACCTGAAGATGGAGCAATCTGATCTGGGAAAAAGGGGGGGGTGGATTTAAGTATGTGAAATACACTGAAACTCGTGAATTCACGGTTCGGCAAAAACTAGTTACTGTTGGAGTAATCTGTGCGAGCATCCCACACTCTCTAGAATTTGTAAATAAAAGAATACAATCTGGCATTTATTGTATATCTTGTTTGCTATACAGGGGATTAAACTCTGCCTCACACCAGGCAAACAGGACAACCCCATCTTTCCTTTCTTTCTTTTTTAAAAACAATTATTTTGAGACAAAGCCTCATGAAGTTATCCAGGACGGTGGCCTCAGCTGTGATCTCCCCTGCCTGCCTTGTTTACAGCTGTGACTATAGTCATAATCCACCACACCAGCTTCTTTGATCCTTTCCATGTGATTCTAACATTGAGTACTCAACTAATGAAAAAACAATTGTCTTTTTAGAAATGCTCCAGATATGAAATGAAGAAACAATGGTATAGTTGGTACCATTGTTAGGGACCATTTACTGTACCATTGTTAGGGACCATTGTCTATAATATTGTTAGGGACCATTATCTATACCATGGTTATCATTTTGTAACCATGATGATAAGCCAGTTGTAGACTAGATAGTAAAGCCATAGCTTGAAAATAAAAAATCAAGTACATAATCATCAATATCTTCAAGTTATCCTGGGTCCAGAGAGAAGTATATAAGGATATAGATGAAATGATACTGGTCATGTACTGATAATCCTAGAAGTTGAGTGATACATAGATTGAGTTTTCTGTAGGACTATGCTCTTCCGTATAATTTTCTATATGATTGAACTTTTTCATGATAAGATATTTTTTAAAACTAAGAATGGCCTTAATCCCTCAAGCCTTCTTCCATGGAAAGATAATGTGGTTGTCATTTTATTTACCGATTTTTAACCTGTAGCAGGAATTGTTAGAAGGTCTTATCAATTAAAACAAACCTGGAGCCAGGTATTGGGGTGAATGCTGGAAGATCAGAGAAACAGAACAAGCCACAACCACCTTACCTTGCCAATTCCTCAACTGATCCTGTTTCCTCAGACTGGAAGCTTCTGAGTCCTCATCCAAATGGATCTCAGCTGACTGCTGCTAAAAGCCTAAAAGCTTAACCAGCTCTAGTTCCTGGTTTTCACGCCTTATATACCTTTCTGCTTTCTGCCATCACTTCCTGGGATTAAAGGTGTGAGTCACCATGCCTGGCTGTTTCCAGTGTGGCTTTGAACTCACAGAAATCCAGATGGATCTCTGCCTCCCAAGAGATAGGATTAAAGGCGTGTGTGCCACCATTTTCTGGCCTCTATGTCTATCTAGTGGCTGTTCTGTCCTCTGACCCCAGATAAGTTTATTAGGATGCACAATATATTGGGGGACACAATATATCACCACATTAACCCATAGATTATCATCTTATTGAAGAATGATTTTTGCATACAAACATCTATTTTAATAACTTTATATATATAACCTTGCGTACCACAGAGACTAAATAACAAAATCTCATTCACTTTGCTGACCTTGAGTTTCTTTTCAGTTTATCATGCTATCTTATTTATTAATTATTTTATTTTACTTTATTTTACATGCAGGAGTGTTTTCCCTTTGGATATGTGTGGTCATTCGGTTTGTTCAGCCCTGAAGAGGACAGAACAGGCCCTCCGAACCCATGGAACTGGAGTTACAGGTAATTGTGAGCCACCATGTGGGTGCTGGAAATCGAACCTGGATCCTTCACAAAGGCAGCAAGAGCTCTTAATCACTGAAACATCACTCTGGTCTCATAATTTGAGTTTCAGCAATAGTATTTATATTTATAATTGTACTTTGGCTTTCTAAGAGAATAAACTTAAGATTTATCATTTGGAATCTAGTCTGATCACAAATGGAGTCCTTTGTGGTATAAGCATCCAATACTTTGCTTATGTATATTAAAATATAAATATATAAATAAATGCCTACAATGATATTATAGTGAATTCAATGCTAAAACCTTAAAAGTTTGTGGATCATAAAGATACTAAAAAGGTCATTCAGGAAACTCACGGGTACTGACTTGAGATAATGTATCACCCAACTCTTGCTTTGAATAAAACTAGTTAGTAGAAAGGGGGAAAATGAAATATGTTTAAAGATAAATAATACTGGCTAGCAAGCAAAATATCTGTAGAGAATAGTTCTTGCTGATAACATTGAAAGCAGTAAAGCACGGAGCCTGACGAAATTGCTAGTTTAGGAAGGGTTTAGTAATCAGCACTGAGACAATCCCCGACCCACTGGCAGAGACCAGAGTTTTGAGTACTGTACCACACAGCCTAATCACAAGAGGGGATTTTTTTTGTGCAATTAATGAATCAAACTCATATTTACAGAATTCCAGTAGTTGGTCTTAGTATATTGTTTCACCTGAGCATCAGAGTTGGGGAGTCAATAACATGAGTTATCAGATAATTCTGTGAATTACCAGATCATATGGTGAAATAATTGCCCGTGAGACAGTGACTTTTTTTTTGTCTGACTCTGGTTTTGTGGATGTATCTGGCCTAGAGAAGCAGCCAACAGATAGGAAAACAAGGAGGCAACCAGCCATGGAGAAGGAGTGAGTAGAAGATGGCTGGTCTCAAGGAGCAGTGATGTGGACAGAGTCTAAGGAGACATAACAAATAGATGCAAGGTGTAGATGGACAGAATCTTGTAAAGAAGGAACTGCTAGCGACTTGGAGGAAACTGGAAATGGGTGAACCACAAATAAGATGAAAAATTAAAAACTTAAGAATATTAACAAAGAGAACAATGTGTTCAATATGAATTTGCTTTGCCACAAAATTATGAAGGGTCTAAAAAGTAATTCACTTTGATGTTTATGGGATACTGTGAACGGTAGGATATATTTTCACATTTTTGTTCTATTCTTCTTTATAGTTTTCTAAAATGAGCATATCTGCATTTGTACTAATGATGTACAATTATAAAAATATACAATATATATGATGCACAAACTTCCGAAAACTAAAACTCACAAAACAATTTGAACTTACCCAGTTCTTATGATTGTCTCAAAACCAATCTATAAATATAATGGATTTTTAATTCTCATTTCAATCAGGTATTTGTAGACCTTTATTATAGTAGTAAAAACAACAGCCATAAAAGAAAATTGACAATTAAATGAAACTACATATCTTTTGCAATTTGGGAGTAATTGAACGACAAATACTGAACAAGGGGAGCATTCCCCCACACCAACAACTTATATAGCTGTAGTAGAAAAAATATTTTTTAGTTATTTCATATGTATCTATTTATTGGGAAACACACACATCCAATGGTACATGTGTGAAGGTCAGAGGACAACTGGTGGGAGCTGGTTCTCTCCTTCAACCATGTGGGGTTAGGGATCTAACTCAGGTCAAAAGGCTTGTCAGTTGGTGCCTTCATCTCTGTGGCCTAGCCATTTTTCTCCATGACAAAAACCATACATCTCGGAGGGAAGATCATTATTAAAACACAAGATACCCTAAGGTCTACTGCCGGTAAGCTCCTTAAGCTCAGAAAGGAAACAACTCAAAATCTTCAGGAAGTCCCTGAAACTGACGGAATGCACTAGAATGTTCCTCCTGCAAGCACGCATAAGCTGTAAAGATTATAGAGAGACACTCTTAGACAAGCTGAACTAGCTGTCCACCTACAAGAAGCAGAGATCAGCCGAGCTACATGGAAGAGGTTTATAGCACCTGATAGGCCAGAAAGAGACACTCTTCAACCTGTTGAGCTGTCTGCAGGCTGGACAGTGCACTCAGGTTTCCAGCTCTCATGAGCTGTCATCTTGCTGGGGTGGACCTTGGTGATGCAGTTGTCTTGGAGTCATTTCTGCTCCTGTAAGTAACCCCTCACCCATACTCCATACGTAACCCCAACAAACTCATTGATTCACTGAGTGGACTTTGGTGGCCTGTGGACTTTGGTCTCTCATGGGTTCCCCATCTGAAGTGAGAACACATTTGTTCAGATCTTCCCAAGAACAGTGTCATACAACAACAGGCAGAACCATCTCACTGACCCAAAAGCTTCATTTTATTTTATTTTATATTATTTTATTGAGATTCAAGCCCTGATTAATTTATTTGTTACTGTCAAATGCTTATTTTTAAGCAGACTCAGAAACAGAAGCTGTCAGTGAAGATAGCCTTGGCAATCTCTTCTGGCATTTTTCTTTGGCTTCCTTCATTATCTTGGCCAAACATTAGCATATTCTGCAGATTCCTCCTTGTTTTTCTTAGTGCGTTGTTTCTTCAGAGCAATAGGTTGACCTTTGTGCTACAGAACATGTGGAATGACAGGATGCTGAATCTTAGGTACTTTGGACCCAGGCTTCTTACCTTCTTTGTTTAAGGGCTTTCTGATGACATATTAGTGGACATTGTCTTCTTTAGAGAAATTGGAAAGCTTTTTGATTCTGCTCGATCTTTTGGCCCCCATCACTGAAGCATAGCACCAGGAATATCCTTCTTTCCTATTATGACAACAACCAGCTTGAGAACACTCCGATTAGCATCCACAATGCATCTGTAAACAGACTTGTGCTTCCTCTCCCCAGTTCTCTTTGGTCTCTAACCAACCTGGGTCAGCAGGTCATTCTTCAGTGATGGAGTCCGAAAGGGGAGGTGGCCAGGAGATGAGAAGGTAAAGAAGACAGAAAAGCTGGGGTTGGGAGGTCTTGCAAAGCTATGACTATGCCAAGCAAGCCTATTAAGAAGTGTAGCATCTTATGTGCAGTTTTTAGGGGAGAAATGGGACATAGTCAGTAGAAAGCTAATGAAACAATGTTGTACAAGAGGAACCCAGAATATCTCAAGGCTGTCAGAGACTGAACACACAATGGCCTTGGCACTCATAAATCCAATCTCTTCAGGGGACAAGCCAAGTTCCCAGGAACTAAAACCTTAACTCCTTCAAGGCCCTGGCTCCAGGATCAGACCAGACCTTGCCAAGTCTTCCCCTAGGCAAGGACACAGAACTAATGTTCCCTTTGTCCTTTCATCAGGGCTTCTGAGAAAGCCTTGGATCAGCCTGACTCTCAATATAGAACAAGAATGCCCATTACTCAACAGCAGGTGTACTCTGCTGTGGGTCATGACACCTTGCTTCCCAGGAAGACCATGTCTGTCATTCCTGCCACCGATTCAGACCACACAACCCTTCCACCGTTCATCCAGAACATTAGCAGCTATTTCTGTGGCCATGAACTCCTCGTAGAAAGTACGAAGCTTGTGTTCAAGGTCCACTTCAATTCGCCTCTGACAGCCGTGGGTGGGACAGGAGAGATTTAGCACTTCATCTTGACATGACTGACCACTTGGAAGATACTATGAAAAAGAGCCCAGGAGAATATCATTAATTAATGAGAAAAGTAATACAATCCCCACCCCAAAAGGAAGAAAATGATGTCCAAGGGAGATCTACTAATTATAGAGTCACAGGCTGGAATGTTTGGAACTTCGAGGACACTAAGAGCAGCTCCTGTGGGAAGGTGCTGAGTCTGAGAAGACACCTGCCATCAGCACGACAGTGCGGGTAGGAGCGGAAGCAGGCAGAAGGCTCAGCCTGGCTCTCCCTAGTTCTCTACCACAGGTAACTGACAGAAAGACAGCCCTTACCTGGCTTGCACAGCAACCCTCCTCCCAGAGTCATACCAGTGTAGACTTTCACAGAGGGCTTTGATCTTATAAAGAAGGGCTCTGCAACTGTGATTGACTACCAGGAGGTCATAGTGGATGAGGCGGGATCGGGAACCCAACGGCCAGGGTCCTTAGAAGCCCAAGTAAAAACATGGCAGCTGTGCTCATGGGGAGAGCAAGTGATCCTGGGCTGAGGGGGGGAAAGTGGAATGCTGGGAAGGGCCACAGGCAAACACTGAAGTCTAAAGGAAATTGGGAATGTTCTCGGGGGTCCTCTGGGGAAGGGGGAAGAGAGGCCTTCCAACACCTTGTTTGGGGATGTCTTACCTTCAGAACCATAGTGAATCAATTCCTGCTTTAAACTGCCCAGTTAATGAAGTTTATTCTAGCAACCCGAGGAAACTAATATCTTAGGGTTCAATGGTTGGTAGTGGTGAAGTCAGAGGCTGAACATTCTGAGATGGAGTTGAATCCAAGGTCTGGCCACCCCAATCAGAATACTAGCAAATATCTTTCGATGGAGGAATGCTGGTACTAAGGTTTCTATGCAGAAGCAACCATAAAACCATAGCTTAGAAAACTGCAAACAAAACCAACAATGGAATGGAAGGGCATGAGAGAGCAGAATTTGTTCTACCAGACGATAAGGTATGTTATAAATCTCCTAAGACCACTGTGATTCCGGAACAGGAAACACTGACAAGTCGTGGAGTAGGTTAGAAAGTCCAACAAGAGATTCCAAGATGCATGAGACCACTACCAGATTTGTCTTTTGTGATTCTACTTGGCATCTCTGATTTCCTGCAAATAAACTCAGACGTTGCTCGAGACGTTTCCCCAGCAAGAAGCAAGGCTTTCTCCGCTGGTGAAAGGAGGGTTGAATTTTGTTGTGGTTTGGGTGTGGTATGTCTCGGCCAAGGCTCATGTTGCCATTTGCTTCCAGTATGTAACAGTGCAGAGTGGTGGTGGGCCCTTCAAGTGGTGCCCCATGCAGGCTGGGTTACTGTGGCTTTCTCTCTTGTAAGGTGATGTTTCTGTTTCTCTTGCTGTGTTATGATACAGCATGGAGACCCCCAGAAGAAGTCCTCTGAGACGATGGTACCACACTTTCAGATTTCCTGGCCTCTAGAGCCAGGAGTTCAATAAATCTCTCTCTTTTCTTATGAATTTCTCAGTGTGGGCTATTTTTTTTTTTTTTACAGCCACAGAAAATAGACTAAGACAACTTTCAAGTACATTCCTGGCTGTTGAAAGTAGCTGATGTGGTGAACTGAGGTCCAGGAAAATGTGGCTTTATTCTTCCATCAAGACCATGAAGTCAGTCATGGTTGGGTTCAATTGGCTTTTTAGCAGAATGAAATTAATTGTGGTGTAGGGACAGAAAGAGGATCCACCAGTATGCAGAGGCGGTAAAAATGCACGTGTTCTGATGGATCCAAAGTGAGAGGTTTGTTCGTGCAAGGCCAGAGACCACCAACCAAGGGGTAGAATGTCCTGAAGAGCACACAAAGAATGACAGAAGGGCTGTCGTTTTCCCCAGGGCCCACGACATAAGGCATGGTGAAGGAAGGGGATGGGGACACAGAGCCCTTGTCCTGCATTGCCCTGAGCCTGAGGTGCCTAGCTCAGGAATCTGTCTCTACATCCTGGATGGGACCTAACCTCGGGGAGACCCTAGCCTGGAGGTCAGAGCAAGTACACCCCACACTCCAGGCTGCAGCAGCCACGGACGGCCTCATTCATTCAGGCCTGATCACTTCCTCACCCAACCTTTCCAAATCATCCCTGCTTCAGAAGCCATCACAGATGGCCTGAGACCCCAAGCCATGCTGTGGAGGGACTGGGCTGCTACTGACTGCGTCAGAAACTTGTCCTCTTGGTGTCATTTAGTTGTGTGACTCCAGGAAGTGCCGGAAGAACAAGTTTCTCCTTCTTACTTCTTTTTTCTTTTCTTTTGCAGCTACAAGGAGAAAGGAAGCAGAGAGTAACACTGGCTTCATAGTCAAGAAGAACCATTTAGACATATCTGACATGTCCTTGGATACATCAGTGAGAACTGATTAGGATCGACACCAGTATCTCTCCAATGCCAGAGCCGGGTGACAGCCAGGGGCTGAGCCCTTTCCAGTTTGTGCTTCTCTTGGCTCTCCTTCTCCACCTTGGAGTCCGTGTTTTTAACCAGCAGTTCGGTTTCGATGAACTGCAGTCCGTGTGTCCACGCCTACAGGGACAACTAGTGTGACATTTTCTCTAATTGTTTGGAAATGTGCACTTATACACGGTTTCACACATTTGGGTTCAATTAACTTTTTAAGCAGGCTGAAGCTGTGTTAGGAAAAATGCTGCTTCTTTACATTCCATTCTTGCCTGATTTGTTGGAAGGAGCAGGGACGGGTGCCCGCTTCTCTCCTTCAACAAGCAGACGTTCTTCAGAGATAACTGGGCAGCACAATGGCTCCTGGGTTCTCTGACCAGAAGCAGGCTATCACTGACTTCTGTATTGACTCGATTTTTACTAGGCCAATAAAGCGATCACAGAATTCTTTTGCCTTGTTCAAAGAAAGCCAACCAACTCTGCTCTCAGACCCTCGTTCCCCTCAGGAATGCGCTTTTATCATAATTAGATTAAAGTTCCTGAGGTTCTGTCCAACCAACAGTATGTGTTAGCAGGATTCTTAGCAAATAGTTTCCCCAAGCCTGTAATTTGGGTCCTAATGCAGCCAGCTCATCCCTGGGATTTATAGCAATGACTACTGTCTGCTTCATGCTTGGGCCTAAAAAGCCTTCTAATGGCTCAGAAAGGCCCTAAGTGCTGTTTGCGAAGGTCTGGAATTGGGGCTAATGGTATTTTGAGCAGGAAATCATCCTCTGAGCTAATCCTATACTTGGTTCATTTTGTCTACCGAGGTCATACAGGACCCTGCTCAGAATGGGGTCCAGGTGGGTCATGAGTCGGGAAGTCTTATTGGGAGATGCTTGTCACCGTTCCCTCTGAAGCCGAGAAGAGAGTGGAATCAGTTTCTGACTTCTTCAAAGTAAATTATCCAAACATCATCTTCACCTTCTTCTTAGGTGTGTCTCTGGCTAGCGGCTATCGTATGACTGTGAGCTTCACCCATTTGGTATAGATTTGGTGGGAAGCATTCGGACGAGCTGATGAATCCCTTAGCAGTTAGTTCTTCTGCTTTCAGACTACATGACTTAGCTCAGAGATTGCACGCGTGTACTGGGAGATTTAGAACGAGACCACCCCCCACTTTCTATTTAGAACTCTCATGGGGCTGAGGAGATGGCTTAGCAGGCAAAGTGCTTGCCATGTAGGCGTGGGGTCCTGTTTTCAGATTCCCAGAACCACGTAAAGCTGGGTGTGGTGACGCACATCTGAAAGTCCAGTGTTCCCATGGTGTGGCAGGACATGAAGATACAGAATTCCAGAAGCTCATGGACAAGCTAGCCTGGTGTATATAGCAGTGAATGACAAAGAGACCCTGCCTCAAACAAGGCAGAAGACGAAAACAACACATAAAGTTACCCTCTGGTACCACAGGTACACCATAGCACATTTGTTCTCTCTGTCTGTCTGTCTGTCTCTCAGACACATATATACACCACACACATGCACACACATGTATGCACACATACACACACACACACACACACACACATACACAGAGAGAGAGAGAGAAAGAGAGAGAGAGAGAGAGAGAGAGAGAGAGAGAGAGAGAGAGAGAGAGGGAATTCAGTCAAGAAATGTCTCGTGACATCTGTGCTCTTGCCTGTCTCACTCCAGGAGCATCCTCACCTGAGCCAGTGCTGAACACTATCTATCACAGACCCTGAAAGTAAACAGCCTGCATTCCAGGGCTGACCTCCACAGACTGACAGAGACAGTTAATTCAAGCAAGGGTCAGTCAGTGGCCATTTGCAAATACCAGTTAGCTAAAAAAGGCAAACACGTAGAAATGAAGATGTTTGGGAAGGGGTGGACACCTAAAGATTGGAAGGTGGATACAACTAGCTGTCATGTGATTCAAATTGCCTGAGTGTGGGAAACAAGATGGCCATCCTCACTTAGCTCTTGTGCATAGAACATCATTCTCCAATTCTTTCGGAGCTCTTTGGGGACGAGATTAAAGTTCAACACCATCTCTATCCAAAAGAAGCCATTCATTAACTGGCTAACAGGAAGGTATGTCACCTTCTAATTGTTAACTGGTTTGAAGGGGTCCCTTGTAAACTTTGTGACAAATGAATTAAGACACTGGCCCTCTTGGTGTTTCGGCTTAGATTGGGTTCAGCTTTTTGTGAACTGCAAGACACCTTCTGTGGCTGAAACCATGGCTGTGACGGGCAGATTTGTTTCTGGGAATTCCACTCATTTCCAAATTCCACTCATTGCCAAAACCCAGAAAGGGCCAACACCGGACAATGAATTCACTTGGTTGGGGATAATAATGAACGTGAAACTATGGCATTGGCCGGGTAATTTAATCGAACGTCAACTACATCATTCTTCTGTTTTATGGAGAGGGTAGAAATGACATTTTCTTTGCTCTCACATAACATCTTTCTTAGGTGGTCTTGAACCTTGGGATGTCCCAAGGGAAGTCACTGGAATATTGAAAGTATTGGATTCTTTCTCTCCTCCAGACATCTGGTGGCATCACATAACGACAGGAGAGATATGGCTACTGGTCTGACCCTTACCACATGAGTGGATACAACTATGGCCACACCCTTACAGAAGCATAAGGTCCAAAGCATATTACTTAGTTTATTTTCACGGCTGTGGTGGAATGCCTGATAGAAACAATCTAACAAGGGTATTTTGGCCAATCACAGTGGGGAAGGCAGGGCAGTTGGAGCAGCTCATAACTGTACCCACAGGGGCTTGTTCACAGCTGGGTGGATCAGGAATCAGAGATTCACCTGAAAGTGGTGCCCAGCTGTAGATCCCAAGCCCCACCCCTCCCCACAAAGGGGAACTCGCAGCCATGAGCTTGAGGAGAAATCGTTTCCTCTCAAACCATAGCACAGCACATGCTTCACCATGTTGCTCTTTTCCTCTGCCTCTGAAGACAACAATATTGCCATGTGCGTGCCCCATCAACCATGGCCACAGGGACTGGGTTCTGAGCCATTTACTCATGGACATGCACACTCATAAATAGCATTAAAACTGTATCAGCTTGTTTTTTTATAAGTCATCTAGAACTGGAAAAAGAAATTCATTTTAAAACGAGATTGTGAATGGCCCATTCATTAATTTTCAAATATTTTTTATTAATGTAAGTATGTTCACATAAAAATGTCCATAAAATATGTTCACAATAAAAAGCAGAAAGTTCATAAAGCATAAAGTTTGGGTCAATTGACGGGTGGAATGATTCAGGCAACTTGCCCTGGGATGTGTGGCCCATCTCTCTCATTCAAATATCCCTGTGCCCCAAGCTCACTCGGGATG
>CABHPP010123692.1:3071-33846 GCA_902168425.1 Peromyscus attwateri
GAATCACAAGATGTTTCAAAATAATAATCATTAGCACAAGAATATTAAATTGCTTACCAATGCCAACCATTATACAGTGATTTCCCCTAGTCCTCAAAATATATCTGGGAAGTCACCAACAATAGCTTTATTTTGCTGATGGATAAATTGGTGTGTTATATTATTCATCAAAAAAGTTATAATGTTGATGCCTTATGATTTATTATTAAATAATAAGTCAGCCTTCTTAAGAAAACAAACTCCAGTGGAATCCTTATTGTGTTTAGTTTTGTGACCACCTTTTAAATTTTCCTCTTTTCTAAATTTTATACACACACATACACAAACACATGCACAAACACATATATAAAATGAATTTTAGTAATTTTTGCCCTCATTATTCTCTCTTGCCTCCCCTCATTTTTTCCACTAAAAACCTATGCTTCCCCAAGAAGTCTCTCTCCTACTTTCTTATCTTTTTCAGTGTTTGACCCACTAAATTCAATTAAGGTGACATACTTGAGACTCTTTGGTGGGTTATTTACTGAATCATTGACTATCTTCTGTAATCTTAGTAAAACTACAGGAAATGTTGGTAGACGTGGTTGCTACTATAAGAATTCAATGTTAAAGGTGATACCACCTTCTGACAGAGCCTTAGCCAAAGGGAGCAGTAATGTGGCAGAATAAGCATGTGAAGAGTTGGGAAGGAATTTGGAATACTTGTTGTTGACAGAACTGTGCACTGGGATTTGGACTCTCATCTCCTGCCTCGGAGTCTTGTTCTCTGTATTCTTCAGTGTCTGGCCAAAGAGTCTAACTTTACAAAGGAATTGATGTAACCATCACTTCAGTAAAAATTACTGTCAGAACAATCTGTGAGATTCTCCTGAGTAAGACATTATTTTAAATATATTTGGCAAAATCCTTATGTTAATTTCTCGGTTTTTGCTGTAACTCATACTTGTGCTCTAAATCTCCTTTGCTCAGAAAATTTCTTATTTATGGTCCATTAAAATGACTCTGTTGGGCCGGGCGGTGGTGGCGCACACCTTTAATCCCAGCACTCGGGAAGGAGAGGCAGGCAGATCTCTGTGAGTACCAGGAAAGACTCCAAAACTACACAAAGAAACCCTGTCATAAAAAACCAATTTAATTAATTAATTAAAATAAAACTCTGTTGGTAAAATGCTTGCTGCCAAACAACCTGAGTTCCATTTTCAGGATCCACATAGTCAAAACAGAGAATCAATTCCTGAAAATTGTCCTCTGACTTCCATACTTGTGCCATGCCACATACCATTCCTATTCTCTTACTAATAATCAATAAGTAAATTCATAAAAGCAATAATATTTCTAAAAATATACAGTACCTGATATGAGATTCTTCCTGTGGAATAATATTCCTCCTTGAATCTGATCAGGAAGCAGTTGGTTATTCTACCTATAACATTGATGCCACTATTACACATGTGGGCATGTCTTACCAGGATGGTTATTATTATAGCTATAAATTTTCACAGCTAATTAAGACTATTTATTACTTTTCTTGCCCAGCTTCCTGCATAAGCACATTCTGGTACCATGAAAACTAATCAGCAGGTAGGGATCTTTCAGGTTCCTGGCTAAGAACACATTGTTGGTGAGCTCATAAGCCATATCATTTTCCTAAATGAGTGTAATACCAAACTCTTTTCTAAATACGTATCTCTCTACTCATAGACTAATGTAGTTCCTAGTTCTCATGTGTGAAGCATCTTTGTGAAACAGACTCACAACAGGGCAAAGTGTAGACAGTAAGTATCTGTGGTGGTACTGTGTTCCCCAAAATACTGTGCACGCTAATAAACTGATCTGGGGTCAGAGAACAGGACAGCCACAATATTAAACATGAGGATAGGCAGTGGTAGCACACGCCTTTAATCCTAGCATTCCAGAAGCAGAAATCCAACTGTTCAAGGATACAGCCAAGCATGGTGACTCACGCCTTTAACCCCAGAAAGCGAGCCTTTAATCTCAGGGAGTGATGGCAGAAGCAGAAAGGTATATAAGGTGTGAGGATCAGAAACTAGAAGCATTTGGCTGGTTAAGCTTTTAGGTTTTGAGCAGCACATTTCAGCTGAGAGCCATTCGGATATGAGGACACAGAGGCTTCCAGTCTGAGGAAACAAGATCAGCTGAGAAGTTGGCCAGGTGAGGTTAGCTGTGGCTTGTTCTGCTTCTCTGATCTTCCAGTGTTCACCCCAATACCTGGCTTGGGTTTGATTTTATTAATAAGACCTTCTAAGATTTCTGCTACATCACATAGATGGATAAGGCTCACACTGCAATGGACTTTTAAGTATGGAAGGTATGGGATGCCTTCTTAGAGCCAATACTACCTCATTTGAGCTCCCAAACTGGGAAACAGAGGGAGTAACATTGCAGAAGCAGAGCTGAATATGGGAGGAGGAAATGTCAAAAAATGGTCCTATCAGTCTAAGGAAACTGAGAACACTCAATATGGCTGAGAAGAGGATTGCACTCCAGACTAAGAGAAAGTAACAGAAGGAAAAGAAAAGTGAAAAGCATTAGAAATTTTCTCTCCTAAGAAGACAACCCAACACTTGCATGGTATAGCATTTGAACTTCATGTCACCAAGTCTTCACTTTCTTGGTATCTCCCCAGACTCCCCCATTAACATATAAAATCGAGTTGGAAACTGCATAAATCACAGGTACCTTCATACACAGAAAACTCAGTGGATTTTAAAATAGCCAAGGAATATTGCTGGAAAGCTGTCAAAGGAAACTTCACCAAGAGCACAGTTTTGCTGTAGGCCACCTCTGCAATGATAATCCTGTCCCCTTCTCCCCAGGAGGAATTGTGTTCCTGCCTCAGTGCCAAGACCTTGAAGCAGGGGCTTCCAGGCTGGCTGGAAGCAACCAGATGAGAAAAAGATGTCAGTAGACATCTTCCAATTTTCACAGGCTGAGGTATGATTCCAAAGATTTCTACAAAGCATCCAGCAATGGCCTTCTGAGATTTACTCATCACTAGTCTTCAATCCTCTCAAATGTCTAAAATGATAATCACATTCCTCTTCCCTTGAGCTGTGAGGATTGCGTTGTGTTTGCTTCTCCATAAATCAATCCTCCCTGACACACGAGCAAAGCCTATGGAGCAGACAGAGTCACAAACGTATTGCAAATTTAGGATAAGCTTGGTACATTCTTATATTCTTGCACCTCCAGAAAGAATTATCTAAGTGGATAGGCAAGAAGTGTGTCAAATTTAAACTCAGAGTCATGGGTTCTGAATATCGAAGATAGGCCACTGTATTAGGGCCAGTTCTGTTCCTTTAGAGAAAAGTCTAATTCCATCCATATGTATCTATCTATCCATATATTACATACATGAGATTTGTTAGAGTGGCTTAGAGGCTGTAGTCTGGGTAGCTCAACAATAGCTGCCTTACCAGGTAAAGGCCAAGGATCTGGCAGTTGTTCAGTCAACAGAATTGATTGGATGGATGTCTCTGCAGTCCTATCTCATGCTAGAGTCCCAGGTAAGTCCTAGAGAGCTTCCTGTCTTCTGTCTACATTAAAATCCCAAAGAAATGGGGCTAACATCAGTAAAGGAATGCCCCCACAGCAGGATAGGTGAACCTGCCAGAGAGAGTGAGGCAGAAAACCCTGCCTTCATGTAATTTTTATAAGCTGCCACTAGGTGTAGTCCAGATTTGGGGTGGAGCTTCCCACCCTAAATAATCCATAAAGTAAATCTCTCACAGACGTGTTCTTCAGCTGTTTGGGGCTTAGCTGATGTCAGATGTAGTCAGGTTGACAACCAAGATCAGCTGTAACAGCCCTCTAACCATCCATCTGTACCTCTTAACCTTAGAGATTTGACAGGCAACCCATAGGATACCTTTACAATTAGCGAAACCTTTTCAGTGTTCAATATATTCCTGGCTTTATGGGTTTTCTGGCTTTCCCAATAGCTTGTTTATGGAATTCTGTGCCTAAATACAGACTTTCTTTTTTTTAATGAAAATAAAGAAAACATAGTAGAATTTAGACAAGTAACTGAAGGGGGAAGAACGTTAAAATACGCTGAGCGGCTGGTTTTCAGGTGTCGATGGACAGTACCCAAACGTATCCCCTGGGCAGTTTTCATTGCCCTTTCTGTCTTCTTCCTCTCTCTCTCTTTCCTTCCCTTCTTGTCCTTGCTTTTTCTAACCTTGTCTCCTCCTTCCTTCCTTTCGCTTTCCTTCTCTCTTTTTCCTTCCTGCCTCCCTCCTTCCTTTCTTTCTCCTTCCCATTTTCCTTCCCTTTTCCTCTCCTTCCTTCCCTGCTTCCCTTACTCTGTTTTCCCTCCCTTCTTTTTTGTATAGTGCTGATAACTAACGAATTAACTAGAATAATCAGGTAACAATGCCTAATACATTCTCTTATGTGCAATGCTGACCTTAGACTTATATGTTCAGGATATTAAGAGAGGAAACTGTTTTTAAAAGGTCAGGGTTTATAACATGTGTATTCACAAAAACAAAAAAAATGTATTTACAGAATTCATAATATCTTGCTTTCCCAACATTACTGTTCCAATCTTTTTTTGCCACATAAAACACATACTTTTGGCTATTGATTGATGACATGAACTGGGAAACTGCTAATAGCTTCCTTTATTATGTGCCCATGTAGATAGGGTCTAATTGAATCACATATTGAAATACTTAAGCATATCCACATGTTTTCACTGAGTGTAACCTCAGACCAGTGATCCTCCTAGGATGAGGCCAGTTGGCATCCAGGGTTGTCCAAGGGTGGCTGAAGAAGATGTCCTTCCCCAGATGTTGAGTTTGACCCAGGGCAGCTCAATCTAAGTTTGAAAAGACTCTAGTATTCCTAGTGGGAATTTTAGGGGGGAAAAGGCATATGGTTTATACTGGCAAGCCAAATATGTGGAGAAACTCCCAAACTTGAACTAACACTGAGAGTAAGTTGAAGAACCACATGGTTCATTGCAATAAAGTTACTAAGGAAGAAATAGCTTGGTGATTCTCCAGGGGGTGAGTTTGCACAAACCCCTGGAGGATGAGAGTCATGCAGTAGGCTACTAGGTGAGAGCTGGAAATGATACCCCAACAAGGATGTTTTTTCTTTAAATTAGATGTCTCCAGCCTTGCTGCTGAGGTCCCGCTAAGTACCTTCTCTGTTGTAATATTAGGCTCCATTTCTACACAGTGCTTGATGTTCTGCTGTAGCTTTAACTCTGATACCCCACAAATCATGAGTCATTTTAGCAGGGAATAATAAATGTAGTACTGAATACATGTAGAAAGGTATGACTATCTCCACCATATGGTACTGAAAAGTCCTTTGAGAATATATTTGAAACACATCTTGAAGGTCAACTCATCACTTAACTTTTCTTCGCATTTTTCTTTCCATGTGCGTTATATGGGTTTTAGTTTAGAAATCACCATCTGTAAATTTATTCTTGACTTCATCCCATTTTTGCTGGAAATACAGATTGAGAGATTATTTTAAGAAATAGATATACTGCTTTTATTCTCTCTTACCTCCCTCCATTTAATGGATTGATTAAAAACTCCCTAGTCTAGAAATAATTTAAAAATAATTGCCCGGGTTTAGTCAACATTTTAAATATTTGTCAGTGAATTCGCTAATGAGTCATAAGTAATATTTTCAAAGAAACAAACATGGAAAGGAAAGAAAAGAGGAACTAAACATCACCCACACATAGGGTGAATACTATTTGAAGAAATGTGTACTTGTGTGTATGTGTGTGTATGTGTGCTTGTGTATGTATACACTTATATGTGGGTCTGAGTTTGTGATGTAAAATTTACTGTGGTTCATCACTCAGGAATATCACTTTCCTCAGCTGCTGACAATATTGTTTTGCTTTTTACTATTCTTCATCTCTTGGTATAACACTTTCTTGCTTATTTTGATTATTTTTCCATTATTTTTATTTCATAGTCTTAAAGTTGTTTCCCCTCTTTGGTCACATAGAGAATCACCTACTTCACAGCTTAAAAAAAATTCAGTACCAAATGGTTAGCCCCAGAATCACAATTACAGGTAACATTATACCAATTAAGCAGATTATATTTTGTAATATATATATGTGTATACATATAAATACATGCATGCAGTACAATTAACAAAAGAAGAGGCCATGCATTTGAAGGATCACATTAAGAGGACAATGGGAAGATTTAGAGGAAGGAAGGGCAATGGGGAAATTATGTAAATATATTGTAATTTTAAAATTAAAGGAAGTTTTTTGTTGTTTTTGTTTTTTTGTTTTTTGTTTTTGTTTTTTTTTTGGTGGTCTTTTTTGATGTTTTTTTTTTTGGTTTTTTGAGACAGGGTTTCTCTGTATAGTTTTGGTGCCTGTCCTGGATCTCGCTCTGTAGAGCAGGCTGGCCTCTGACTCACAGAGATCTCCCTGGCTCTGCCTCCCGAGTGCTGGGATTAAAGGCATGTGCCACCACTGCCTGGCAGGAAATATTTTTTTAAAAATAAAAGAACATCTTCAGAAAAGACCTCCTGACCTTAAGATGAGAATAGTTCTTACCTCCATGTGCTACCTAACACCCACTATGTTTGCTCTTCGTCATGGTTTTTACTTATCCATCAATATCATAAACTCTTGTGACTTTGTAATCATACTGTGGCAGCTAAAGTTCAGGATTGAACTTTATCCATCCAGTGTTAACACAAAACACAGACTACCTTAATCTATGAGAAATAAGAATGTTTTCTTTGCTTGGTTAGGCAGTATATATATACATATATATATATATATATATATATATATATATATAGAGAGAGAGAGAGAGAGAGAGAGAGAGAGTGATTTAGAGACACTGGTAAGTATGGAATAGTCTCTTCCCTTTTATTAAACAGTCACTTCTAGCAGAGTACTTTCTTGTTCTGTTTTGAAGCTTTTCCTTTTTGTTTATTCTCCTGCCCAATCATTCTGTCTCTAAGGTCTTCTAAGAAATCAATGTCACAATGCCACTTATCTTTGTTTCCTTTAGATTTACTCCTAATATTTACTATAAAAGTTCTTTAACTCAGGAGTCTATGCAAATATCTGTGCATCCATTCGGAGAAGGTTTTATTATTCATCATTTAGAGTAGTGCTGACAATACTACCATAACAAAAATATGCAGAATTAATATTTTAAAAGATGTCATTCATCTAAAAAATAAAGACATCAACTTGATTTCCTTTTACATAAGAACTAAGGTGCTGATTTGAAAATGACAGTATGTCTTCTCCAGGGACCCAAGAGGATTCTAGCATCTCTAACATGTGGTCTCCAAAGGTTGTTCTCATGTGTACTCACAGTATTCCCTATCACACTCAAAGGGAAAGAGAAAAGAAAGGTCAGAGAAAAGTCATGTGACAAAAAGGAGGCAGAAGGTGTCCTGCTGTGTCTGCTCATGTATTCTTGGTAATATTTTCACCAAATGAACAAAGCAAACTAAAACTGAGCAGAGGGATCCAAACCTTAGGGAGAGATGTCACATTATGGCTTCACCTCTTACTGTGAAGAAGGGCAGAGCAGATTTATTGTTAACAGAAAGTTGTAAGTCTCCAAACACATCTACATGAGAAAGAAGACACATGGTACCAAAAGTGAAAATATGTTACTGAATATTCAAATGTAATTGGAGAAGACCATGTGTTTAGAAATAGCTGTGATACACATAAAAAGCATATGAGTGGTATCTGTGAACCATAAGAATTGCAGAAATTAAGAGAAAAGTCTCCAGTGGCATGACAGAAAACTCTTAGAACCTTGACAAGAAGTTATCTGCCTTTTGAAGGATGAACAGAGTTTTGGCAGGTGAAAGTAAAAGAGGAATTTATGTCTTGCCTCAAGGATTCTGCTGCTCAGTTATTCTTTTTCCCAAACATAAGTTTCCTACCTTGTACAAAATCTTAGACCATATGTATCAAGAACCTGTCTATCTCTATCATCTATCTATCTATCTATCTATCTATCTATCTATCTATCTATCTATTTATCTATCTATGTATCTATCATCTATCTTTCTATCTACGTGTCACCTATCATCTATCTATCCATTCACCCACCATCTATATAATTATCATCTATTTGTATATTAACTATCTATCTGTCTATAATTTACCTATCTATCTATCTATCTATCTATCTATCTATCTATCTGTCTATATATCTATCCATCTATCTGTCTAACATCATTATAGAAAAGACTGCTAATTCATCACAGATGCCCTTTGTCCTATATTTTAGCATTTGTGGAAAACATACCGGTTTTCATGGAATAACATACTTAAAAACACTGTGTGGGGAGTGCATAGTCATTTTATTAGTATCATAGGAAAATAAAGACTCATCAATGAGATCTGGAATCATTTACCCAGAAGGAGTAAATTCTTAGATGTGAGTAATTTGAACAAGTGAATGGCTCTTGAATCCATGAATATTAGATAATTAGATCTGAAGTAAATTTGAAAGGGTCAGAGAGAACCTGCTATTTATTAGGGCCAAGTTAGAGACAAGGTCAGTATCTTACAGTGCCTCCCTTTCTGACTAGGGAAAGCTCAGTTGGTTGAGTGCTTATTCACAACAACCTATAACACAATGTGCAGGGTGTTAGATATTTGAAACCTTGTGTAAATAGCGAATACGAGTGATGGTCGCGTTGTCTATAGCTACTAGAGAAAAAGAAATTCCTTTTTGCCTACTACTTCAATCAATATATGCTTTTGCCTGCAATATGAGTCCTCATTTTAATTCCCAATGAATTTTGAGAATAGATGTGACAAATTATCTACACAGGTCTGTCTTTCCAGAGGTTGAAGGCATTGCTTGGATCACCTGGGTATCTTGTGTTCACAGTTTGGTCATTGTTTCTTCTTCAACAAATTATCTACATTTAATCTTCTAGTTTTCTCTTATTGTTTCCACTTTTTTGTCTTTTCTTTTTTCTTTGAAAAAAAGTCCACATTTCACCCCATTGCTTCAGCTGCTTGGAAGTCACTTTATTGAGCAGGCTGGCCTTGAATTTGTCATTATCATCCTGCTTTCTGAGTGCTGGAATTATGTTGTATCATCACATTCAGCTCCATTATAGGTGTTGCATGAGCATAGTAGTTTCTAGTCTTCACCAATTTTAGTAATGGCTGTCGTACTTGATAATAGATCACTTGATTTCTTGATATTATAAAAATGCATGCATATTCTATTACATACTGATGATAACTATTCCAAATTCAGATGTATTTGCAACTGAATTTTGGGAACTCCAAGTTACTCTTCAGGTTAGGGTAGGCATGGAATGCTCTTCTTCACTCATGTACTTTCCTAGAGACTTTCTGATCTAAGCTCCCTGTCAAAGCACTTCAGACCTTTGATAATCATGTGAATTTTATTAGCATTATTTCAGTCTTCATTTATTTTTTTATTTCTCTTTAATTTTGTCCTGCTACTTTCTTACTTCCAAATAAAGTTATATAATTGAATTCAATAAAAACATACTATAGGCATGCCAGCACCAATATATGCATTGTTCACTCTTCAATGAAGATCAGTGTATTCTATTAGCACACTTGAAAATTTGTGCTGTTTTATATTAACTGATAAAATCCAACCAAAAAAACTGTGCATATGAGATGATACACTGACTAAGGTAGTGAGGGAGAAAAGAAAGAAGTCAGGGATGCAGTATGTTAAACAGCATATATGGTCATTTGTCTACTCTATTAAAATAATGTCCTGGAGATAAAAAATGGAGGCCTTGTGTTCATAAGGATTGGATCCAGATCCTTCCTTTTGCTAGGCTAACTCACTGACCTATGTTTCAGGCTTTGTCTTCAGAGTCTAACATGAGTTTTGTATGTATGGTGCACATCCATTTTCACTCTTTGTGAGAAACTGGTGGGAACACACAATCTGGAGAGAACACTTCTTACTGTTAACCAGAAAAGACCTGGAAATGACCCACAGCCATTTCCAAGATCTTACTTGGCAGAATATTATCACATAGTTGTAAATGGCAGCCAAGAGGGCATTTTTCCATCAGAAAGTTGTGTGCCTAGCAACTCTATTACTACAAATTCAAGAGATAATG
Source organism: Peromyscus attwateri (assembly GCA_902168425.1). Lineage (NCBI taxonomy): Eukaryota > Metazoa > Chordata > Mammalia > Rodentia > Cricetidae > Peromyscus > Peromyscus attwateri. Next base: position 13,197 of record CABHPP010123692.1, read on the forward strand.
GACATTAGACACACATCCCTATCTTCAATACATGCTATCAGTGCTTGGAAAAATTACCATACAGGCTTTAACCGAGGTTATATCACTTGTAAATATGTCTAAATTTAGTTTATTAATTTATTATTATATGAAATTGCATAGGCATACATTATCTATAATATACATAATTTAATTATTAAATACTTCAAAATGTACTAGTTCTCTTAGCTAAAGGTAGTGGTTGCACATAGAAATCCAAGTTGCTATAAAGTGTACTTCCACACAGCGCTGCTCTACCCAGAGAAGAAATATGACAACCAAATCAGACTCCAAATTACTTATTTTTCCTTCACATGCAACATCTAAATATAAGAACTTCCTGTTATGAAGCATGGTCATACATAATTTTCATTAAAAATTCTACCCATTTTCTCTTACATTTCAGTTAGTCCTGGTTCTGTCTTCTTACATTAACATCCATGTGGTGGTATTTTATACACACACTTCTCCTCATACTGAAGGTTCAACTTGCAATAGTGTGTAGATAGTTTATTAAGGTTCCACTTTGCTCGAGGATTCCTGATATAATGCAAAATAAATAACCTAGCTTTAATTGGCACTTGTCATACATTAGAGCTCATTATAGAAAAGAAAAAACTCCACTTTAATTTCCTTAATCTACATAGCTGATATATAGATTATTTTAAGTATTTTAAATTATGATGTAGTAATTGAACAGGATACAATAAAACAACAACAGCAAAAGCCTTTGCTTTAATTTCACCTTATTTTCTATGTCTTAGGAGAAACTAAAGTAAAATTTACATATATTACAATGAGCTTATGACAGATATTTTTCAGTAAGGAAAACAGAGTTTACTTCTATTAAGCTATCAATGTAAATTGGCTGCGGACAATAGATATAGATATTAACAAGGAGACCCTTAACAAACAAATCTTATTCCTGGCTTTTCTTCAAATAGTTGGCACTCAGGAGTTTGCAATAAGTATCTTCCACTCTGAGTTGGAGCCCTAAAATTTTAGTCCTAAATTAAATGGAAATGAAAGAAAAGAGAAATAATTTTGTCTCTATTTCAAGTACATGGAGGAGAAATTAATACATGAGTATTAAAAAGACTGTATAAGGTCAAGTGAACTGATTTGGATAAATTTGTGTAAATATATTTTGAGGTTAGATTTGATTATTTTCCCATCCATGCAGACATGATGTCATTAAGAAGGGGGGATGATTTCCATTTTTTGGCTGTTGACACAGTGTTACGCCCTGCAATGCACACAGTGGTGAAGCATACCTATCATTAAGCCACTGATCCCAGTAACTTGATACAAACAGCAATAAATACATTTGCCTTACTGTGGTGATATTTTTATTTGTGCTGCAATGTGGTTTCTACATTGTGCACCCCAATAAACTCATCTGGGGGTCAAGAACGGAACAGCCACTATATTAAACATAGGGATTAGACAATGGTGGCACACACGCCTTTAATCCTATCACTTGGGAGGCAGAGATTCGTCTGGATCTCTGTGAGTTCAAGGCCACACAGAGCCAGCTGTGATGGCACACACCTTTAATCCCAGCACTTGAGGTCTCAAGTCTTGCTTGGGAAAGACACAAGGCTTTAATCCCAGGAAGTGATGACAGGAAGCAGAAAGGAATATACGGCATGAAGATCAGAAACTAGAGGTTTTTAAGCTTTTTTTTTTTCTTTTTTCTTAATTTTATTCTATAATTTAATTCAATTCCACACATCAGCCATGGATTCCCCCACTCTCTCCCCTCCCCCCCCAGCCTTCCCCCCATCCCACCCCCCACTCCCATCTCCCCCAGGGCAAAGACTCCCCTGAGGATTGAGTTCAACTTGGTATATTCAGTCCAGGCAGGTCCAGTCCCCTCCTCCCAGGCTGAGCCAAGTGTCCCTGCACATGCCCCAGGTTCCAAACACCCAGCCCATGCACTGAGGACAGGTCCCGGTCCCACTGCCTGGATGCCTCCCAAACAGATCAAGCTAATCAACTGTCTCACTTATCCAGAGGGCCTGATCCAGTTGGGGGCTCCTCAGCCATTGTTTCACAGTTCATGTGTTTCCATTTGTTTGGCTATTTGTCCCTGTGTTTTTTATAACCTTGGTCTCAACAATTCTCACTCATACAAAACCTCCTCTTTCTCGCCAATTGGACTCCTGGAGCTCCACCTGGGGCCCGGCCATGGATCGCCGCATCCCATTCCCTCAGTCATTGGACAAGGCTTCCAGCACAACAATTAGGGTGCCCGGCCATCCCACCACCTGCAAACAGCCTAGATGCTCTTCAACTGAAGAATGGATAAATAAAATGTGGTACATATACACAATGGAATACTACTCAGCAGAGAAAAACAATGACATCATGAGGTTTGCAGGCAAATGGATGGGTCTAAAAAAAAAATCATCCTGAATGAGGTAACCCAGACTCAGAAAGACAAATATGGTATGTACTCACTCATAGGAGGATACTAGATGTAAAACAAAGATGACTAGACCGCTACTCACAACTCCAGGGAGCCTACCTAGAAAACAGAACCCCAAGAAAGACACAGGGATCGCCCAGTGACAGAGAAATGGATGAGATCTACATGAACAACCTGGACATGAGTGGGGGTAATGAAGGGCAAGGGTCAAGGGAAAGAGAGCTTAGGGGAGTGGGAGATCCCAGCTGGATCAAGAATAGAGAGGGAGAACAAGGAATGAGGGACCATGATGAATGAAGATCACATGAGAATGGGAAGAAGCAAAGTGCTAGAGAGGTCCACAGAAATCCACAAAGATACCCACAATAGACTGCTGGCAATGGTCAAGAGACAGCCCGAACTGACCTACTCTGGCTTTTAAGCTTTTTAGCAGCAGTTCAGCTGAGATCAATTCAGATGAAGACTCAAAGGCTTTCAGTACGAGGAAACAAGATCAGCTGAGAAGTTGGTGAGGTGAGTTAGCTGTGGCTTGCTCTGCTTCTCTGATCTTTTAGAATTCACCCCAATAACTTGCTCCTGAGATTTTTATTAATAAGACCTTTTAAGATTTGTGCTGCACCTTAGACTTTGATAATACTTAGTCTTGCCGGGCGTTGGTGGCGCACGCCTTTAATCCCAGCACTCGGGAGGCAGAGGCAGGCGGATCTCTGTGAGTTCGAGGCCAGCCTGGGCTACCAAGTGAGCTCCAGGAAAGGCGCAAAGCTACTTAGAGAAACCCTGTCTCGAAAAACCAAAAAAAAAAAAAAAAAAAATACTTAGTCTTTACCTTTATTAAACATGTACATCTTGCTACTTGTAAAAATACAGATGAATCTGAAGGCTGTTGAGCTAACTCAAAAAAAAATCAGGAGCATGAAGACAACTATCTAAAGGCTGACATTTAAAATACCTCATATCTAAAATAGCCAGTCATATAGAGGAAATATAATGGTGATGATCCAGAGACACAGGAGGAATAGGGAGGTATAGACAATGAGTAAGTGACTCAGTTATGCAAACAAGTTGTGGAAACTCCCCATATGCAATAATGTGATGGCTAATTTTGATGTCAACTTGACTACATACGTAATTAACTATGACCCAAACAGTTGCACAGATCTCTGAGGCATTTTTTTTAGTGGATTATTTGATGTGGGAAGAGCCACTTTAAATCTGGGCCGTAACTTCTGATGGCAACCCACAAAGAAGGACATGGAATAAGGAAGATTTTGATTTTTGTCCATTTTCCTTCATTCCCATTGGCAAGCTCATCTGTTCTGTTACTGAGGCATTCCTTTGCTGGTATTGGAACCGTTTCTTTGGGATTCTAATGCAGACTGAAGACGAGCAACTCTCCAGGAGTCACCTGGGACTCCATCAAACAATTGAGACTGCTGAGACATCCGGTCTCATAGACTGTACAACTACCATATTCTTGGCCTTCCTGTTATGAGACAGCCATTATTGAGACAGTTACCAAGACTATAACCAGTAAGCTATTGTAATAAATCATATATATATATATATATATATATATATATATATATATATATATATACACTTCCTCCAACAAAGCCATAGCTACTCCAACAGAGCCACACCTCCTAATAGTCTTGCGGGGGACATTTTCTTTCAAATAAACACATTCTGCTTCCTGGCCCCCAAAGGCTTGTAGCCACATCGTAATGGAAAATTCCATTCAATCCAACTTCCAAAGTTCCCATAGTCTATAACAGTCTCAAACTTACTTAAAAGTCTAAAGTTCCAAGTCTCTTCTGAGATTCATGGAATCTCTTCATTGTAATTCTCTGTAAAATCAAAATCAAAAAGCAGATCACATACTTCCAACATATAATGGCACAGAACGTACATCACCATTCCAAAACATAGGGAAGGGAGCATGGTGAGGAAACACTGGACCAAAGCAAGACTGAAAACCAGCTGGCAAAACCATAAACTGCATCACCATGTCTGATGTCAAAACACAGTTCAGATCTCCAACTCTGTTTAGCTTTATTGACTGCAACTCAATTTTTCTTCTGGGTTGTTTCCACTCCCTGTTAGCAGCTTCCTCAGCAGGTATGCCACAGCTCTGGCATCTCTAACATTTTGGGATCTCCAAGGCATTCCAGGATTCCACTTCACAGCTTCATGCAATGATCTCTCTATGTCTCCCTTCAGGACACCCTGACACATGCCTGGAACATGGCCCCATTGTTCAATTACATCTTACCAACTTCTTGTTTTCGATGGTTTCTATCACTGCCTAAGCTTGGCTGTTCTGAAACTGGATCTGTAGACGAGGCTGGCCTCAAACTCAGAGATCTGACAACCTCTGCCTTCAGAGTACTGGGATTAAATGTATGCACCTCCATACCTGGCTCTAGGCTTTTCTTTAATTCCTTTTCACAATTTGGAAACTTAGCTGAGTGGGATCTTGCACTGAGGTCACCATTCCCTTTATTCTATTTCTTAATCTGTTTACTTTTTTGAATACAAGACTTAGCTCCATTTCACTTTCTGGTTCTCCCTTTCTCCTTAAACAGTTTTCCTTGCTCAGCTTGCTCCTTTTCATTATATACCTTCATTAGAATTTGCACTAGTAACCACACAATGAAGTATATACTAGGCTATTTTGAGATTTTCTCTGCTAAAAGAATTAATCCAAAACTTGTCACTTTAGCCTCATACAGACCCTTGAGACAAGAGATAAGAACAAAAAACACATTCTTCACCAAAATATCACAAGAATGATCTTTAGGCCACATATTAACATTCTTCTTCTCCGAAATCTCTTGATCTAGGCACTGATAGTTCAAATCACACTGAGCACCACTGTTTTACATGTTCCTCCTAAGATTGCCCATTAAGCAGCACTTAAAGCATTCATCTGTTTTTCTAATCCACAGTCCCAAGGTCCACATTCCTTAAAAAGAAATGGACAGACCTATCACAAAAATACCCCAGTCCCTGGTACCAACTTCTGCCTTAGTTAGGGTTTCTATTCCTATGAAAAGACACTGTGATCACACAGCTCCTATAAAGGAAAAACATTTAATTGGGATGGCTTTTATTTTCAGAGGTTTAGTTCATTATCATGATGATGAGACTACATTTTGACTCAAAGGCAACAGGAAGTGGTCTGAACCACTGAGTATGGCTTGAGCATGTACGAGGCCTCAATGTCCACCTCCACAGTGACACACTTCCTCCAACACACCTACTCCAACAAACCACATCTCTTAATAGTAACACTCTCTTTGGGAGTCATTTCCTTTCAAACCACCACATCTATTAAATCACACTAATTAGCAGATGCATTATTTCTGTATATATTTTTAAAGGAACATAGGAATCCTTCTGTGAATAAAGGCTTACTTTTGAGCTGTATTCTCCCTCAACCCCAAATACTCTCAAGCACACACTGATGATTCCACTTTTATTCTTCATCTACCACTTTACTAGCCTCGTGTGAAAGATCACCCCTACCTATGGTTTGAAGGCTTGGATAAACTGGTAAGGTTTCATTCATACATATTTAAAAGTGAAGTTGCGACAGACTTCACATCAAAAGATAACGCCTCATATTTATTTATCTTTTTAAAAATCATTGAGTGGTTTATGAGTTCTCTTCGACAGCTTATCTATCATAGCTCCTCCATTGAATATTCTAGTACTTTTTACACACTGCTTATTTAATCTTCTGATGTAAACAAAAGTTTAGAGGGTTTTTTTCCCCACACATTTCCTCTACTATCTGACAGAAATTTGAGAGTGAATATCAATTTATTTTTGAAAAGGGACTATCTAAAATAATGTGAAATACCCCAGTAAGCAGCATATCCATAGCAGAAAGAGTTCTTTCCTGTGCTTCATCAGTCAAGACCCATTCATAAAATGTTTATTTAATAACCACCACAAAGCTATAGATAAGCTCATTGTTTGATATGGTAGGAAGAAACAGAGAGGATAAAATCCACGATCCAATGGCCACCTCCTAGAGAGATTAGCTACTCTTGGTTTTGCATACATGGCCTCTTCACATCATTCATATTTTGAAATTATATACAGTTAACAGAATCTTATCATTTCTTTCTCTTCTGGTTCTCTCTCTCTCTCTCTCTCTCTCTCTCTCTCTCTCTCTCTCTCTCTGTGTGTGTGTGTGTGTGTGTGTGTGTGTGTGTGTGTGTGTTTCCCTCTCTCTCTCTAGCACTTATTCAAAGTTAGTCACTCATAACACATTATTTTGTACAAATGATGTGAGAAAGAAATACCAGACACTGTTCCTGTCTTTCTGTAGTTTATAGTTTAATGGTGAAAATAACACTAATAATATGAGAACTTAAAAAGATTAAAGGTAATTTAGTTGCCTTTCTCATCTTCCAATCACAACAATCTCCTAGGGAAAGTGTAGAGATTCAATTTAAATTCTTGAATACTGAGCTGAAGGTCACCTTGACCCTAATGCTAAGTGAGTCTGCTGATTCATTCAACAGATTACAGATTATAGATTTCTAAGGAAAATGGTAGGATAGATACTATTATTTTAGTGGGGGACCTAGATTTGATTATGTTAAATTCTATCATAATCACCTCAGTTTTACAGATGAGAAAAGTAACTAATAGCAGGAAGATATGTCTACCAGCAGATTAATTTACTTCAGCAAAGCTAACAGTTTAGGTTTGAGTGTGTAATGTCCCCCCAAGTTTGAGTCTTCCTAGTTAGGCACATGGGTTTGAGTAGTTCTGGCACATTTAGGAATGTGACCTGACTAGTAGAGGTGGGTATCAGGGGCTGTGTATTGATGTTATGATTCACTTCTTTTTCCAGGCTGTTCTCTGCATCCACATTTTCTAAGATGTGGACCAGCCATGTTCCAAGTTCCATCCACCACAAACTGAACTTTATCTGGGGCCATATTTTTCCCTCCACAATGAATTAGAAACTACAGGCTCAAATAAGTTCTTCTTCCTTTACATTGCTTATGACAGGTGTTGTGTCTCAGTTGGAAATAAAGTAACCAATGAGAGAGTTATGTCTGGTTTTAAACACATCTTCCTTTTTGACAGTATCTCTGGAGAGGTGTCTGTGAAGCTTGCTTTTCTACACATCCTGGGACATTCTTATATAGAATCAGATCTAGAAACTGTTCTACGCTGTCCTGTGCTTTTCCTTTCTTTTAATTACTAATTTTATTGTTTGAAATTACAATATAATTACATAATTTCCCCCTCCCTTTCCTCCCTCTAAACCCTCCCATATACCCTTCCTTTCTCTCTTTCAAATTCATGGCCTCTTTTTTTGTGTGTGTGTGAATTCTTGCTACACGTGATATGCATATATATGCATATATTCCTAAATACATAAACAAAACTTGCTTGATCAGTTTAATGTTGTTTGTCCATATATTTTCAGGGTTGACCATTTGGTACGGATAACCAATTTGTATACTTCTTCTTGGGGAAAACAATTTCTCCTGCTTTAAAAGATTCCCCAGTTGTCTGTACTTTTCTTCTTTGTGTTGAGGACTTGAGATCTTTCCCTAGTCCATGTTAGCATGCCTATTGTTGTTGACCTTGTTTAGCTCATGTTCAGGCAGCCAGGTTGAGACTTTGTGGATTTAGGTCTGACATTCCTAAGAGACACATCTCACAGCAAATTCTTTGTCACAACCCTACTGCCCCCCTTCGGCAATGTTCTCTGAGCCTTAGGTGTTTTCTGAGCCTTTCTATGAGATATTCCATGCTGAGCTAATCTGTTTCTCATTTAGAGAATTTGTATGGCAGGGTGGTGGAGTTCGGGTTGAAATGTAAAGCTAAATTCTCCAGTAAGTATTAGGCTTATTTGTGTTCTTCCTGCTGAATGAGCATGTAGCTGTCTGTCTTACTCAATGTTTTGTTTTAACTATAATATTTTAAATTATTTTGAGAACTTTACACATACAGTCAATGTATTTTTATCATGTTCACCCTCACATTGCCCTTGCAGTTCTTTCCAGGTCTGTATTTCCACCTCTCTCCAAACTTTATGCTCTTTTTTATTATTTCACAACCCACCGAGTCTAATTAATGCTGTCCATATACTCATGGGTATGGTGGCATCAGGTTTTAGGACAAACTACAAATTCTTGTAGAGAAAGAAGACTAGGAAGTGACAAACCAGTTTCCAGCCTGTCTGTGTGCTCAGGGTAAGACAGGGAAGAGAATAGCTCTTTGTTTCCCCTACAGTGTTAAAATAACTCAGATATATGACATTGGACATGAAATTAATTGGAAAGTCGAGATGAAGTAAGTTGTGTGACCAAGGAAAATATACAGATTTCACAATTAGTATTCATGGGACAAAGAAGTGGGGGCACACAAAAAAGAAGCAGGGAAGTAAACAGATGATACCAAGAACATAGGGATAGAGGCTGGAACAAAATGGTAAAGAAACAAAACAAATACAGAAATGTGATAAAAAGCTGATCTACTGACATGTCATTGGCCCCAGTAGTTAGGAAAATGATATTAATACCCAAATTTTTGATAGTTTCAATTTTGCTTTATTTTATTTTTGATATAATAATATAATGCAACTAGTAACTACTCAGTGCTAGTGAAGTCAGAGTTGTTGGAGGAGAATTTGCAACCACAAACTTATAAAGCCAGAGTAATTCTTAACAATAATGTATTATTTTCTCTCTTCTCTTTCCTCCCTCCAAATCCTCTCATATACTCCTTCACACTCAACCTCAAATTCACAGACTTCCTCTTTTCACTGTTATTGTCATGAGTATATGTATTTGTATATACATATATATTCTTAAACATAACCTGTTTAGTTCATATAATATTTCTTATATGTATTTTCAGTGCTGAACATTTAGAATTGGACAAATAATTGGTGTGTTCGTCCCTGGGGAAGACTATCTCTCCTACTCCCAGCTTTCTTCAGTTGCCTATAGTTCTTTATATGGAATTGAGGCCTTGTGATTTTTTTTTATTCACTTTGGTGTGTTCTTTGGTGTCATCCTGTTTTTCAGTTCATGTTTGGGCAGTCATGTTGGTGAGAATTTATGGGTTTAGCTTCTGACATTACTAGGAGACACAATCTTACAGCATGGTCCCTGATCTTCCGACTCTTACAGTCTTTCCACCCCTCCTTTTGCAATGTTACCTGAGCTTTAGGTATGGGAGTGTTTTTCAATGTATCCATTGGTATTGGCATCTATAACTTGTGTTTTGGTTGGCTGTGATTTTCTGTAGTGCTGTTTCAAAGAGAAGTTTTCTTGATGAGAGGTGAAGATCACACTTATCTGTGGGTATAAGGACAAACATTAATAGATTACTGTTAAGGATTATGCTGGCTTGGTAAATTTGTAGTTGCAGATTTTCCTCCAAAAACTATGACTGCACTGGCACTGAGTATTTAACTAGGTTTCCATTATCACCCATGGTTTTCTTCCTGTTGAGTGGGTCTTAAATTCAATTGTAGAACACTTCTTTACTGCCAAGGCATGTATGCCACATCTGCACACATAAGGTTATCATGGCATGCTTGTTGTTGATGTGGTTCATAACCTTCATAGCTGTGTAGGGTTCCTGATTACCTCCCTTCTTTGAAAGCTTGCCTTCTGGTACCATAAAAACTTGTCCTCGGGGAGAAAACATTCAGGTCAGCTCTACTGCAAGAGGCTCTGGGCCCTGTTTCTAAAGTGCATAAAGTCTTTGCAATAAAGACTTGACTTTCCCTTACTTGTGGGTAACCAAAGGGAATTGCAATAGATTATATGTTTTTCAAGTCTCTTGGACAGCCCGGTTCCATGTTTCATGACTTTTCATGTTTGGTATTGTGGGTTTTGTTAGGTGGTCTTTCTCACTTGGAGGGAACACCATTATCATGGAAAAAAATATATATATATATGTATTTATACATAGAATTAGGTACATTAAAGGATTTTGGGGATAAATAGTTAATAGTATGATTCCTTATGGCTTTTTCAGACATCCGTATTGTTATTTTACACACCACCTCCCTTCTTCTATATTATCTTCCCTCCCTACCATAAAAAGTCCTCCAGTTTTAATAACTTTAATTTATCTTCCATAGAGATGCATTGTGTTGTACACATGTATTTTGTGTGTGCTATTTGAAAGGTATGTATGAGAAGCTTTGGCTTAGCAAAATAAACTCTAAGAATTTAGAATATTCATAAAGATTGCTAGCAGGGAGAAAACAGTTCAGAGGGAAGAAGTGAAAGTTATAGTAATTGTCTGCTCATGTCCCCTGTGGATCAGTGGTGATGGGCCTACATTTTTCTTTTCTACCATAGTCAAAATAAATAAATAAATCAATAGTAAATCATGATACATTCTAGGCTTCTTTTTCCTTTTTCAATTGTTTTTACTTTTTTCTTTTCTTTTTTATGTTGATACTGTTTTGTTTATCTCTTCAAGGGCAATTGCAATTTGGAAATTCAAAAACTCTAGATTGTTTTTAGCATATAGATCTTTAAGTTGATTATTACAGGAGATATAGCAGATGCTATTGATTAAATTGTCATTTTGGAAAAATGTACTGTAGAGCTATCTACTAAAACTGCTACAAGATGTAGATGGGTGTTCACCTATTTTAAGGGTGAACACTGGAATCTTGGTTGTGGAAAAGGACAGTGGTTGTATCTTTTAGGCATCTTGCAGTCGATCCATATACAAACTTCTCAAGGATGTATGAACCAAGAAATACATGTTTTAAAATCAATTTACATGTTAAAAAAATTGACATTGAAGTGATTGGTTAGAAATTTTTTGAACCTGCAAGTCTATTATTAGGCCATAGCAGAGTTAATCCCCAACTCATGATAGATACCGAAGAATACTTTTTAGTGTTATGTCAGTCATTGATAGTCTTGGGCTGTTCTTCACTAGATGGAAGACCAAGCGACCTGCCTGGGCCTGGTGGCACATGCCTTTAATATCACCACTCTGGAAACAGAGGCAGGCAGATCTCTGTGAGTCTGAGGCCAGCCTGATCTACAGAGTGAGATCCAGGACAGCCAGGGTTGTTACACAAGGAAACCCTGTCCAGAAAAATAAATAAATAATAAATAAAAATAAAAAAAACCTGCATGGAATGTGAAAAAGTTAATATTTCATTACAATTTCTGACACTTGAGACTGTGTTAACTTTCTCACAATTGTTTGTACTGGCATATTAGACAGACCTAAAGAGAAAGTTGGTTTCATTCAGCTTGGAACCCTGAAGAGAGAGGCATGGTCTTCTCTTGACTTTTGTTAGGCTACGTGCCAGGTAAATCATTCCAGGTATCCAAGTCAATACTTCTAGATTCCTAGAATGTAGAATACAGATGAAATACATCAACAGGAACGATCAACCAACAGACATTGGTCACCATCACAGTGAAAAGTTGCATCAGCTGCTGCCCTAACGAAGCAGTTATTGTGTCTCGTTGTTCCTTCCTCCTTTCTGAGTGTGAGTCATCTTCAGTGTTAGGAAAGAAGACACAAAGAGAAAGAACTGTGCGGGAAATGAAAAGGAACAAAACAAAACAAAACACACAAAAAAGTGGCAAGTGTTACTCTAACGCCTGTGGTATGTCTGGCTCTTCCAGGGGCCCTTTCTTAAAGTTCTGTGCTGACTTCCTTCTCTCTCTCTCTCTCTCTCTCTCTCTCTCTCTCTCTCTCTCTCTCTCTCTCTCTCTCCTTCTCCTTGTGTCAGTGTAGGTACAGGAGAAATCCCTCTGGCGGGCTGATGAAATGTCTCCACAGGCTCGCTATTTCTCAGGTAAGGTCAGAGAAGCAAGTTCTGCCTCACCTAGAAGTGTATTGCCTTTTGATAACTGCTTTTCCCTTTGAACTATATTTTTAATATATAATTTTTGTCCAAGTATAGGAAGAGGGAAAAAACCTACTGAAAATTAAGAGCATTTTCAAAGCTTGTAAAGTCTCTACTGAACCAAGTTTCCTGGAGTTATATTGTTAAACAATTTCCAAGCATCAGGGTCACTGTTTTTAACTCTCAAATACTCAAAATATTCAAAGAAAATAAGAAACCAAATTCATATATTCTAATAGAGCATTATTTCCAGGAACAATGTTTCTGAATGCAAGAAAGGAAAGTCAGTAACAAAATACTCATCAAAGGCTGAGGACATGGCCAATTGCCAGAGTGCTTACCTAATATCCAAGATAGCCTGAGTTTCTTCACCAGTACAGAATTAAACCAGGCTTGGTGGTACACAACTGTTATCAGGACACTTAGGAGGTGAGACAGGAGAATCAGAAGTTCAAAGGCATTCTTAGCTGAAATGAGAATTTGAGGCCCACCTACATTTCACCAGACCTTTCAAAAGAAAGTGCAGTGGTATTCAAAGAACTTGTTGATGAGTTTGGCAGTGCTCTGTTGTATGCAAAGTGTGCCTGAAGTGCAAAAGACCATATATTTAAATAATTACTCACACAATGCCAAAGAACTATGCCTTGGAGGTAAATTATCCTATGGATATCATTTTGTAAACACGGAAATTCACAGCATTATCAAATGTGGATGTGGTTGATAACCATTAGGAAAATAACTTCTGTGGACCAGTCTCTCACTGTTGCATATTACTTCAACAAATATTCCCAAACCCACCTTCCCAGCTGGGAAATATCTGTGTCACATATATAAGGGCAGATAATCAAAACAAAGGGGACTTCAAATATTATATGCCATTTTGCCATATTCTGTAGAACTGCTTTTCAAACTTTCTATTCGCCCCCAGCTATGTCTACATTAGATATGACTAAATCAACCAGTTGCTTGTATTTTGTAAAGAAACTCTACCCACATTGGTTAGCAAATAATCTAAAACTCAAAAATAATCTATAATTAGTGAAACATTTTCTACTTTACTTGATTCTAAAAAAGAAATCTTTTATGGGAGGTTAGAGAGATGGCTCAGCAATTGAAAGCACTAGCTGCTTTTGCAAAGGACCCAGGGTTGACTCCTAGCACCCACGTGATGGTCCACAACCACCTGGAAGTCCAGGTCTGGGGGATCTGATCTCCTCTACTGGCCTCTGCAGATACCAGGCACACACGGTGTGCACAAAGATATGTGCTGTCAAAACAGCCATACACATAAAATAATAAGATTAAAACAAATAAACAACAAATCCTTTGACATTATTTTGCTTCTGTTTTATTGAGTGTGGCACCAAGAAAGTAGAAAGTTTGAATGACTTGTCAAGCTGTCCACAGGTAGTGATAAAGATAAATCAGAAACCAGAAATGTTAATTTGAGTTTCAAATTAGTAGTTACCACCTAGACAAATTATCTTCACAAGAGATGAACCCATGGTCTGCATCACTGAATATAGTGTGAGGTTATAATGTAGAATTTAAATGCAGAGAGAGGAAAGAAGAGAGATTTTTTTCTACAAGTGATAAACATTCAACTGACATAGAAATACTTCAGAGGCAGAGGGAAACAATGCTACATAGAGAGCTTTCATTTTGGAAATTCATTTTCTCTTCCAGTGCAATGAATCCCTGGTTTATTACTCCATCTCTGCAGTAAATTCATGGATGATGGATCCATAATGAGAGATAAAAAGAAATTAGGTTAATAACAATGTCTCTCACTAACCTAATGTTCTCTACATCTCAAAATATTTTCTATCATAAATGATAGAAATAAAATACTTTAGTAAAGTTGCCAAGATAGATTTTTAGTGTTTCAACCCAAACACCAATTAAATGACATACTTTTGTTCAATTGGATGTATTCTGAATAACACATACCCATATCCATGTATACATGTGCCCTGAAAGGTCACTGACAATTCCCATCAAAGCAATAACATATGAGCTATTTAAATGAACCATGTACGTGCATGGATACGTGGAAACATCCAGTACCTTTAATTCAAAGGTAGGGAGATCAAGGCATTTATGAATGCAGACTTGGTTACTTCAGCAGTCAGTGAAGGCAGAATGAAGACTAGAGAGCTTGCTTGGAGCTATGACAGCAGGGATAAGCACATCTTCTGACACTGAATGTGCTACTCTGTCTGTCAGAGATAGACAGGCATCTCTGTTACATGGGTCACAAGTCTGAATACTGTTGCCTCTCAGCTTTTTAAAAATAAGCCATATCCTCATGACATTAAATGTTTCTTTCTATTCCCCATGGTTTATATAGAAGCTTTTGCCCTTATTGAATCACAGAATTTCTCAATACAGTATGGAAAGCACTTTGAACTCCTTGGAAGAGAAGTGCTATTTAATTGGGAAATGTCATTAGTCTACAGCCATTGTTATGTGCACTAGCATAATTTTAGAGCTAATACATCTCAATATTACCACTGTTGATATCCTTCACTTTTCCCCTCCTCAACTGGCTCGACAGCAGATTTGGAAGTATTGAAGGCTGGTTATTGGAAATTGGATTCAGATACTCTTGCTTCAAGGTCTTTACTGTCCAACATATTGCTATATTGCCCCATGTTGAATGGTGTTTTAGTAGCATCAATACTAACCTCACAGGGTTCACAATTCTGCAACATTATCCACCAGATTTACTTATGTGAAAAAAATCAATTGGCAGAGATGTAACTCTACTCAGCTTTAATGATTAGACTATCTCTACCTGCAAATATAATTTATTTCACTAATTGTATTCTATTTCCTTCCTTTGTAAAAGAGACATTTAACATTAAGTTGCTTAATCTGTACTTTTTAGGGCAATAGCGTGTGATACATTCTTTTAGATTCCCACTGATTATGGCTGGCTCTGCTGACAAGTAATTGCAAAAGCATATCTCCTTTCTCAGAGGTAGACATTCATTTCTGGTTTTTCATCTCTTGATGAGAAAAGCAGTAATGTGTATAAAATTCATTAGGTGTTCTTCAAGCTTTAACTATCTAGCTGCAGAGTTCCTTTCCACATTAAGGACTCTCTTGTTCCTTCTACTCTCTTCCTCTCCGTCATCGTATTTCCTCGCTTTTGACCACACAGGTATTGGCTATTTAGTTGGCTTATACAGTAACATTTATGGGTTTCAAGCGTTCTCACTAGAATTCTTCAGTGAGGTATAAAGGTAAGATATAACACAATGAAACAGGTGGATATCTGTGAGTGCAAGGCCAGTTTGTTTTGCACAGTGACTTACATGCCAGTCAGGAATATATGGCAAAAGAAAAATGTGGCATCAAATTTTCAATGATCATAGGAACAAAAGAAAAAAAAAACATCTATTTCAACCTCCCAAGCACAGCTATTCTTGAGATATGATTGTTATACATGACAGGGCTACTTTTCTTTTCTGTGAAAAGGAGAAAGAAGTAGGGATATGTGAGAAATTATGAATCACCAGCCATCAATGTACTTAAAAATAAGTTTTAAACTACACTCTATAGATAACTGTGACTGGACCTTGTCAACTTCAGTGGATTTAGACTCACCTAGGAAATACCTGTAGGTATCTGTGTTTCAAAATGGGGTTAACCAAAGAAGGAAGGTTCTCTCTAAATATGAATGGTGCCCTCTCTTGGACTTTGGTCCTACACTGAATAAAAAAGATGAGAGAGAGAAGATAGAGAGATGATAGACAGACAGATAGATAGATAGATAGATAGATAGATAGATAGATAGACAGATAGAAGTTGAAACCCAGAATCCATCTGTTTCTGCTTCCTTCCTGAAGATCCAATGTGAAAAGCTATCCAATAATCCTGCCTTCTGAACCATGATGGATTTTATCCCCGCAAACTAAAACACAACCTTCTTTCATTATTTGCTTTTGTCAGGTTTTTTTTTTTTTTTTTTTTTTTTTTTTTTTTTTTTTTTTTTGGGAAGCAATGAGAAAAGTAACTAATGCCTACTAGGAAAGGAACGGGAGAAAGAAGGGACAAAAGAGTGTTGTCAAACACATAATATAGCTTACGTCTTACCAAGAATCAATATGCAGGACATGCCTATCCTCAGAGGGCCTTGAGAAAAGTTAATTCACATGTGTTCAAGATGAACTTATCCTCCACTGTTTGAAGGGACCTCTATCAATGTCAGCTCTAAACTTGAAGGGTGAGTTACGCATCATTGCAGGACAATTGAGAAGAATATCTCAGTATCAATAAATAAATTATCATTGAAATGATAATTTTCTCCTTAATTAAAGTTACAACAGATAAGGAGGAGATAAAACTTAGGATAACTTACCCAAAGTGCTGAACAACATTTACGATAATGGATGGCTTCTGATTTCTGTCC
The DNA here is from genome assembly GCA_902168425.1 of Peromyscus attwateri. Classification (NCBI taxonomy): domain Eukaryota; kingdom Metazoa; phylum Chordata; class Mammalia; order Rodentia; family Cricetidae; genus Peromyscus; species Peromyscus attwateri. The sequence goes on from CABHPP010123692.1 coordinate 29,940, forward strand.
AGTTACCTTTGAAATGAGAAGGGGAAGTTTGGCAGAACTGGTGTCATGTTCAATAAAACACATTCTTATAGTTCCTCTCCTTGACCTCAAACAGGTCTGTTGTACATACCTGGGTCTGTTCCTTACTACGTGTGAAGGCTTGACCAACCCACTTCACCATCTCAGCTGAAAGAGGAAAGTACCTGTGCCATCTCAACTATTGAATTATGTAATTCAACATTTAGATGCCATCATGTGTTCCCAAGTAACATTGTACCACTGTCATGCACTCTTAGCTGTGGATTGTTTTTCTGTCTCTTGTCACTCCCTTTCTCTCGTTCTTCTTCTTTTATTTTATAATTGCTTTATGTATAACATAGTACCAGGAGATTGGGAGATATGAAGGTAGTAGAAATTTTTCTCTTAGAAACTTGCCTATGATTTCAGATATCTACTAATAATAATTAGGTAATTATGACAAAAACAGCTAACAATGATGTGGTGATTTGAATGAGAGTCACCTCCATAAGCTCATATATTTGAGTCATTCTCAGTTGATGGTCAGTTTACAAAGGATTAGGAGATGTGGTCTTATTAAAATTGGTGTGTTTATGTTGGAGTAAGTGTCACTGGCCATAGGCTTTGAGATTTTTAAAGCCTACTCCAGGCCTAGTCTCTCCTCTCTCTCTCTCTCTCTCTCTCTCTCTCTCTCTCTCTCTCTCACTCACACACACACACACACACACACACACACACACACACACACACACATCACCATCATCATCATCATCATCATCATCATCATCATCATTATCATCTTTCTACCTACTTGGTGCTTGTGGATAAGATGTAAGCTCTCAGCTACTTCTACTTCTCCAACACCATGCCTGCCTGTTGCCATAATCCCCACCATGAGGATCATGGATTCACCCTCTGAATCTATAAGCAAGGCCCAATTAAATGCTTAATTTTATAAGTTGCTTTGGTCATGGTGTTCTTCACAGGAATAGAACAGTAACTAAGACAAATGATGACCTGACAAGATAATATAGAAGAGATAACTGGAGGAAGTATGACTTTTGTAGATTATGAAATGCAAGCTTGTAATGAAACTATAATGTTCAATATCACAATTAAATTTAAAGTAATTATTGCCAGGTTGAATTAAACTGGATCATTCCAGTGCAATAGAATTCTACTTGAGGTAAAAATTTCATGGGTCATGGAAGGCCACTGCCTCCTCTTTCTCTTTTTGTTTCATGGAACAAAAAGCTCCAGGGTCACTAGGTAAAAGAGAATCATTGGGTCTGTGAGAGGGTTCAGCAACTGAAGAAGCTTGCTGCCACGGGTAATGACTTGAGCATTTTCCCTGGGACTGACATGGTGGAAAGGTTGAATTCACCACACAGGCCATAGTATGTGTTTGCCCCTCTCATTAATTTTCAAATAAATAAAAAAATAAATGTAAAAAAATAAAAGAGTATCATGTTCTAACATAATCTTTCCAATATTGGTTTTTCTTATGATTAAGACTGATAACCAGTACATTATTATTATTAAAATTGTTATGCTAACCCATGTTTGTTGAACATCTACTCTTTTAGTGTCTATTGTAAGTAATTTAGGTGCACTCATTCTGATTTTCACATGAGTGAAATGAGGTAAATGCTGAAGTTTTCCATTTTACTAACAAGGAGACTTAACTGGTCATGAGCCTCTTCTCTGGCATCTTGCATATGGAGCATTCATGTTCCTGTCTGCTTTTAGACTCTGGGTCACATATGCCCTTTACTCTTGGACTTCCCACACCCTCCAGACTGCTCTAGAAAAGCACAGGAAACTCTGGATATCTTTGCTGTAGAGCTGACCTAATGAGACTGTATTTAGTGACTTCCTACCATCCACCTGGTCAAGTGTTTCTGTCCCTGAAGGTGCAGTATCAGAGGACAGACTGTCCATGGTTACAGTTCCTAATTTTAACCAGGGCTTTGATAATTATTTACTTTCATAGGTGACCCTGGCTTTGGAATCCGTTCAAAAGTAGACTGTTGACTGGGAAATGCACAGGCAGACAACACCCCAGTGTCTTACCCTCATCTGTAGGGTTGTTCTTTGAAACCCTGAGTGCTTGGGTCTCTAGTTAGGATACACCCCCTTCATCATTTCTTAAAGGCATAGAATTGAAAGTTCCAGCTGACAATTTCTCTTTTTTCAAAGTAGCCTTACTTCTTGAAGGAGAACCAGAAGGCAGTAGGCACAGTTATCAAATAATGACTTTGAATTGGTAATACATCGGAGAAAATAGAATTCACTGGATGAAATTTCACTGGAAATGTGAATTGGGGATGGGTTTTATAAAGGAGGCATTGTCAGTTACTTTAAGAAGCTAATAAGCTGATTTCCATCTACAGGGACAAAGGAGAAAGCAAGTGAATGAATCACCACTTTCTGCCATGACAATGACAGTTGGGAGACTCTTTTGCTTCTTCCCATGATAATAATTTCCATTTCGATGGTGCCTCTTCCAAGATGTTTGAAGTATTTTACAACAGAATTTTGCCATCCATCCTTACATTTCAAAGAGGAGAGACACAAATAATCCCATTCTCATTTCCCAACTAGCAGAAGTATCTTCAGAAAACCTTGAATACATTTTGCTGTTTCCAAAGAAAATTTTAATAAGATGTGCTCAGTCACACTTTGAAGGAGAAGAAAGTTTAAAATATGGGCATAAAAATCCTCTCAAAGTTCCCATTGTCTTCTAATAATCTATCTATTCTAAAGGAGAAAATTGAAGACTAAATGTAATATTATATATATATATATTTATATATATATTCCATTGTAACCATTGAATAATATCAATTTAAGCATTATAACTTTTCATTTTTATCTCCTTCTCTGACTCCAACTATGCTCTTTCTTCCTGGGAATCATATATTCTTCTATGCTAATATCTAGGAGTGACTGAACTGTCAGGTTACTTTTTGAGTTTACACAATCATTTCCCCTTATATATGGAGTAGAAATATTCAAAACAATCCAGCTTTGCATTTTATTCCAAAAAATGTAATTAAAGACTGCAACCTGAAGAATAGGGAAACATCCTGTAGAAAAACAACCTTTTCTGGTTTAGAACTCATTGCACTTTTGTCTTGCCACTGTCTCCCAGTTATCACTGATTAAAAATATTTTCTGATCATTTTCGTTGATAAACAGATACAAACAGAATAGTTAGACAAAGTCATTGATGCCCGCAACTTAGAAACAATGGTTATATGTGGAAAAGGGGAGTTAAAGTTGTGGATAGAATTTATGCTATCAACCCTCTAATATTAAAACATTCAAATTATTCTATTTGATTTGGATGTATCCCATGTAATTGTTCAAGTCTTTAAACACGAAAATGAGGCTGGAGAGATGGCTCAACAGTTAAGAACACTCTCTACTTTTGCAGAGGACACAAGTTCAGTTCCCACACCTACACGGCAGTTCACAATTGCCTGTAAATCCAGTTCCATGGTATCTGACATTCTCTTCTGGCCTTTGTAGGCACTACATGTATGTGGTTCACATATGTCCAGGCAGGTTCACACATATACTTATAGATAAACATACATAAATATTAAAAATAAAATAAATATAAAAGGGATGTGAGGAGAAGCCATTCAGCAATGACAAAACTCAGCAGAGTCAAGAAGTCCTTGCTGTGGATACCTTAGCCTTTAATAATGCAGGAAACCATTAGAAACTGAGAAAGGTAAGGAAACTGCACCCCACCCCCCACCCCGATCCCACAGAAAGTAAAGCTGATACCATCAATTTAGCCCTAGAAAACTATCTCTGATTTCTGATTATCAAAAATGTAAGGCAAAATGTGTCTTGCTTCTCTCTCTCTCTCTCTCTCTCTCTCTCTCTCTCTCTCTCT
>CABHPP010123693.1:0-10795 GCA_902168425.1 Peromyscus attwateri
TTTTTTTTTTTGAAACAGGGTCTCACTATATAGCTTGGTTATGTAGGCCTTGACCTCATAGAGATCCACTTGCCTCTGCCTCCCATGTGATGAGATTAAAGGCGTGCACCATTACACAAGGCTGAAGATTTATTCCTATTTACATGTATGTATGTATGTCTATGTGAGCATATGCTGCACATGTGCGGTTGTTCTTGGAAGGCAGAAGAGGGTGTCAGACCCCGTAAAGCTGGAGTTACAGGCAGTTGTAAACTACCAGACAAAGGTGCTGGGAACTGAACTCAGGTCCTCTGGAAGAGCAGCAAGTACTCTTAACCACTGGGTCAGGTCTTCTCTCCAGCCTCACAAATACAACTCTTAAAAGAGCACAAAATTATTTACTCCTCGTAATTTCCCCTCTGGTCCTCCACTATCTTCCACTGTGGTGTACAGTACTCTAACGTCCTTGTCTATAACGTAAGGATCACTACAGATCATTGAAAAGTAGTAGGATTTCTGGCTGTGGGTGTGGCTCAGTGGTGGAGTACTTGTCTAGTAGTCACGAGACAGAACAGAGCAAGAGAAAAGAAGGGCCAATGAATGAGACAGCTCAGCAGGTAAGAGGGCTTGCCACTGAGCCTGAGTTCTATCCCCAGAACCCATAGGATGGAAGGAGAAAATTAAGTCTCACAAACTGTCTTCTGACCTCCATACACGCACCCTGTGTGTGTGACCTGTGTGCCCACACACATAATAAATAAATGTTATTACATTTATTAATTTGTGGAGGGAGGCAATGTGTTGGGACACATTTGGAGTCAGAGGGCAATCTGCATGAGCTGGTTCTCTCCTACGGGTCCTGGGGATTGAACTCAGGTCTTCAGACTTGGCAGCAAATGCCCTTACGCCCCTAAGCCATCTCTCTAGCCGGGTAATATGGGGAATTTTTTACTTTGTTTTGTTTCGCTTTGTTATGGAGTCACATGTATCCCAGGCTGGCTTCAAACTCACTATATAGTAAGGAGTGACCTGAAGTTCTGAACCCCAGCTTGCACCTCTCATATGCGGGGATGGCAGGCGTGAACCTCCATGCCCAGTTTAGGAAGTACTGGGATTGCACCCAGGACTCTGTGCATGGTAGGCAAATATACCACCAACAGCTACATCCACATCCCTAATTATAAATTTTAAATAAGAAAGGGAAAAAGACTGCCTACTGCTCTCAATCAAAAACACTGATATTTCTGCATCTAAAAAAATTCTATTGCCACATTCAACAGACTAATGAAAGGCCATGAGACACAATTACTACATTTTCTGGTTTCTGGCTTTGAAATGACTCCAGATCACTCTTAAGTATCCCTAGTAGAAACCTCCTGGTTACAGACTGTTATTCCTTTTTTTAATTTCCCATCTCCCCCTAAAATTCACACACACACACACACACACACACACACACACACACACACAAGTAAAGGACACAAACGTCTATAATAAAAACTGTACAAAACCCACAGCCACATATTAACTGTTTTAGAAGACTCAGATCGTCCTATAAGCAGCCCCTCAATTTACAAAAACATATGAAAGTCTTGCTCTGAAGCAATACTCTCAGCTCACTTTATCAGGTATCTTCAGCTTTGACTACTTATCTAAGGCCAAGTGAGATTCTCTGGTTAGTACAAACTTCATGGCACATGACTCCACAACAGTGTACAGATAGTATGCTATTTTAGAAAAGTTCATGACTCAGTTAAGAATAGATTCGCTCCTCAAACAATGGTGATTGTGTGGAAAAGAAGCTTAAATAACTTATTCACATAGTAGATAGAAGTTAGGACTTTATCTAACATACTGTAGGCGAATCAGTAGCTTTGAGATAAAAGTTTACAGGGCACCTACTGTGTGCTAGGCACTTAGTAGTTTTACAGACTATACATGCTCCTGGGTGCATGTGTATCAAACAACAATGCCTGACATTTGCAGAACGCTGTCACGCCTCTCCTATGACCGTGAGAACAGCCATGGGCGTCCCAGTTTTACACTTAGGGGAAACAAGCTGGGAAAAGTTACCCTGGCGGAGGTGCGACGTTTTGTTTGCGGGTCTGAGCTCCAGAGTGGAGCCTTTTGACTCATAATCTAATCATCATCTTCTCTCCTGGTTACTCCATAGTCGTACTTCCAGTTCCACTCCTGGATTTTTAACTTAAAAAACTACTTGACGACTTCCACTGTTGAGCTTGCCAGGCTGTTTGGAGGCAAAGTGCGAGCATACACACTTTCCCGCTGTTTGAAGTGCTCCGTTCGGGCACGTCCAAGTTCAAGACCGCCTGAAAGGCGCGTTTCCTCCCGGCGGCGAGCGCCCCGGCTCCTCGGCCCCCGCCCCGGCCCGCGCCTGCGGCTCGCACGGAGGCTGACACCCGCCTTCCCTTGGCCCGAAATGCCCAGCTCCCGGCCGACCACGGACACGCGGGACGCCCCTGGGGCGACGCCAACAGCTGGGCGACCGAGGACCCACTGCCTCACTCCCCGGCCGCATCCCGTCGCCTACCTGCCTGGGCCGCGACACCGCCTCTCGCAGGGATGGGACACTCGCGTCCGTCCGTGGCCTCTGGGATCCAGCTCTGGCCTCTTCGTCCCGCCCCCGCAGGCTCGCAGGCCCCCGCCCTCTGACACGCCCCTTCTCGGTCTGGTCACGCCCCCAAGCCCATCCAGTAGGCTCCGCCCCTCCCAGGTCTCTCCGTACTGCCCAGAACCCACGCCTGGCGGTCTCCCCGCCCCCGGCTTTGGGGCGCGAGAGTGCACGTTGGTTCCACGCTGCGACCTTGGCCCAGGCCTGGAGCCAAAGCTCTGTTTCCGAATCTGCAGTCGGACCGACCCCACGCGACAGACCGGCATCGCGAGGGAGAGCCTAGTTGAATCAGGAGCCAAACAGTACCTCCTTTAATAAAACCATAAAGCAGCTCAAGGAGCAAACATTCCTCGGGAATGTTAGTTCGTAGAGAGATGCCAATAACGCACCTGGCCCCGGGTTTGGAATCCCGAGCCGGATGCCTTTGATGCCCACTCCCGGTGCCGACCCGGTCGCCACACCCGGTTGAGACTCACGCTTAAGCGCTCCCGCCTGCAACACGATCTTGCTCAGGTATGCACATGGCTCTGTGCCTGCTGCGAGAGTAGCCCAGTTTCACTCTGCGAGACTGGGACGAGTGGAGCCTAGTTCCCAGTACTATCTAACCGCCCCACCCCACCTCTCCCTGCCCCACTCCACCCCACCCACCCCATCCAACCTTGTGTCTGGTAACCAAGTTTCCCTCGCTTGTTCACACAGAGGTACCAAAATAGAAGACTGCCACAGAGAGGTGTTTGATTACACATCGCAGATGACTGTCACCAGCCAATTTATCCAAGACAAAAAAAAGCAGCATGTCCCAATCCGTTGTGAAGCCATGAGGTAGGGACAATAAAAGGATTACTTTCTATGGTGAGAGAGAAGAATGACAGAGCCTTTAAAAAACTAGTGTGGAAATAAATGTGAATCTTGTTTGGAATAAATTGTAGACACTGGTCTTTATGAATCCATTGCTCCCTTACCTAAAGTGTATGTCTTTTTGTTGTTGTTTCGAAACAGGGTTTCTCTGTGTAGTTTTGGTGCCTGTCCTGGATCTCTGTAGACCAGGCTGACCTCGAACCCAGAGATCCGCCTGGCTCTGCCTCCCGAGTGCTGGGACTAAAGGCGTGCGACACCATCGCCCGGCAAGTGTATGTCTTTATACATAGATGTGTGTGTTACTATTTTTTTATAGACAGGGTCTCACAGTGTAGCCCAGGCTGGCCTGCCTCAAACTTCCTATCCCCCACCCCTGCTTCTGGATTGCCAGCATAGGCATGAGCTATCACAACCGGCTTTGAATCTAATCTGTTTGGAAAGTATCCCAGATAAGTTGTACAGGATGAAATTTGGGACTAAAACAGTATTTTCGAAATTTCTGTTTTGACCTTTGCATCCAGGAATATTCTTTAGCAGAATGAAGAAGACTGGGGATTCGAGATGAGTGGGATAAATTAATTAGTTCATGTGTGTATTCTACTGCCCTCTCATGGGTAAGATGGAGCTGGATCTAATAGTGAGTGTCCTGCTACTATTTAAGTCTGAGAAGAATATTTAGTGATTTGTATTACTTTGGTGATTAGGAAACCAACATAAAATCAGGTTCTTGACAAATAAATACTCCTCAAACAGAATTTTTAAGTTCGGAAATCAAGAAGAGTCTTACACCACAACTGGTACAGACATGTCCTAAGGGACACACCTAAGCTCACAGCTACCTGTGCAGAAAGTGAAAACATGCAGGCATTTGCTCTCATTACGTTCTGAGATGTCTTGAGGAGTTCCCTTTTTCACACCTCTTATAGCCTCAAGGGTGAACAACGGGAAAGCAGAATGAAAATCATCTTTTTGCTTTGGTATCTAAGATGGTTTGATCTATAACCACTTTTTAAAATAACCTGAGGGAAATATCAACCAAACCACTAGATGGCAACACAGTGTGTGTGAACAAATGCAATCTGGGTGACCAGAGCATCTCCTGACCTGAAGTACCTGGCATCTCTAGCCTTGTCTCTGTCTCTCTGTCTCTCTCTGTCTCTTTGTCTCTCTCCCTCTGTCTCTCTCTGTAGACAAGAGCCTATGTAGCTTTGACTGTCCTGAAATTCACCGTGTAGACCAGGCTTGTTTGAACTCATAGAGATGTGCCTGCCTCTGCCTCCTGAGTGTTGGGACTGAAGGCATGTGCCACTGTACCTAGCAGGCATATTTCTAACAAGTCCCATAGGTCTCCTGCTTCAGCAAGCTAAGAATCCCCTGCTAAATCTTATCTTCCCTCAGTACTATTCACAAATGCCGATTTTCTAAACTTTCACATAACTGGTCTGACTTTGCCTAAGAAAGCCCCTATTGATGTAAGCTTTGTTAAAGAACTTTAAAATGGGGCCAGGTGCCTTACCAAAGCCCATCTTCCAGCACTGAGTCATTGGCTTGTGTCCTTGGCTACCTCTGATAACTGTCCTGCCTGAAAGTCGTGCAGGCTCTGGAGTCACACAAATGTATGTCCCCACTGCTGCCCCTCACGAAGACTATCTTGAGGACATTATCTAGCTAACTTACATTTGCTCATTATCACCCAAACAGAAATGATATCTACTGTACAAAGGCGTGAAAGGAACTGAGTGGATGAAATATCAGTGAAGCGCTCAGTACAATGCTTGGCTTATTTTAAGAGCAGGGTCTCAATAATTAGTACTATAAGATTCAAACTCTCAATGAAAATCCCACTCACAGCATTACTCAGTTTATTTACTTTATTTATTCTGTTGGTTTAAGACCCTCAGCAATTAAATTGAGTTCATAACACCAAGTTTCATAACGATAGGCCATGCGAATTTGAGCAACATTTGTCCTCCGGATATCATTTCCAACAGGGCCTTCCTCAAGGTAATTGTTGCCCAGAAACTTTGCTTTTTCCTGTAAGACAATGGGAGGAGAATGCTTAATGTCTCTTTTCACACCGAGCTAGACAGTGATTGCACCCCCCACCGTAATCCTCATGTTACTCAAAGGAAAAACAGTGGTCCGTTCATTGAGTGCCTCTGTGTGCATGTTTCCTGAGAAGTCAAATGTATATTATTTCCTGAGAGGCAAGGCCAGAGACTAGAACTCAAGTCTACCTCGTGAGAAATTCCACACTGCAGAACACTGTTCCTCGCCACTTCACACATGTCGCAGGTGCTCAGCTTGAAGACTTGGGCAGCAATGGCATATTCTTCCATCAGGGGCTCCTGTAGTTATTAGTGTAAATAAGGAGAGGGGGTGCGTTAGTGAAAGAAGCAGTGCACATCCTACATAAAGAGAATAAAGAAGTGCCTTGATAAATAAAGTGTTGCACAGGCTCCCGCTCAGCAGGCACACTCATGTGGCTCGGGCTCCCGCTCAGCAGGCACACTCGTGTGGCTCGGGCTCCCGGCTCAGCAGGCACACTCATGTTGCACGGGCTCCCGCGTGTACCTTGGTGAAATGGAACTGCATGGGGTCATCGGTTGACAGTGAGATCATCAGGCCTTTCTGGAGGAAATCCAAGAAAGGATTTTTTGCGTATTCGAGAAACAGGCTGTTGTTACTTAATGGTGACATGGCGATGGGAATCTGGGCTAAGAAAAACAAGTACTGTAACACAGGACTCTGAAAAGAAAGTAAAAGTAACAATGAGGACAGTGAAAGGGAACAGACACTAGAAACCTTAAAAATCCCATGGGCAACCTTAGGCTTTAGCTTTCAACAAAGGTATCTTAAATCTCCTAGAAAGTGATTATAATCTTTCTTTTCTTTCTTTCTTTTCTTTTCTCCTCCTCCTCCTCCTCTTCTTCTTCTTCTTTTTTTTTAAAAGGGGAATTGGTGTTTTGCCTGCATGTGTGTCTGTGTGAGGGTGCCAGATTCCCTGGAACTGGAGTTACAGACAGTTGTGAGCTGCTGTGTGGGTGCCGGGAATTGAACCCAGGTCCTCTGGAAAAGCAGCCACTGCTATTAACCAGGCTGATTGTAGTTTTTCAGTGTAAATACTTAAAATTAAATGTTCTGGTATTGCTTTCAGAAGCATTGGGCAAAGTCAGTTCTTTTAACCGGAGTATTAAGTTATCAAAGTTTTTTTTTTTTTTTTTTTCTTTTTTTTTTTTTTGGGCTACACCAAAGTTATGACTATCACAAGAGACATTTTAATGCAAGCTACAACAAGACTCCTGGCAAAAAGGAGCTACAGGGAAGCCAAACCGCTCTGACTTCACCTGTCAGAGGTGTAAGATGGAAGTCAGGAGATGTGTGTTCATTCATCTCTGAGGGCAACGAGCAAGGTAACCCTGAGAAACCCTTTGCAACTCTCTGTAGAATGAGCTCCCTAAGTAACCCCCAAAATGTTTGATGCTCAGTGAGCCTCGTTTCATAATAAGGGTACTAAAGACTCAGAGTAGCAAAGTCGAAGCTGTTCATGTTTCAGCCTTGCAAAACTGGGTAGCAACCCAGAGAAAAGGCAGCAGTGGGGGCTGGGAAACAGTGGTTTCCATAGTCCCTGGTCATGAAACTGTCCTGCTCGCGTTGTGTCACGGGTTCTCCAAGGAGTTCCGGTCTTTCCCAGTAGTCTAGCATTGTCCCAACCCAAGTTCCCCATCCTCCTGGGGCTTGAGATCTGCCCATCCCTCCTCTCTCCTGATACCTTGGGCTTTTCAACCCTAAGGAGGAAGTGCAGAGCATTCAGGCTATCAGGTGCCAGCTGGTAGCTAGAGAAGATGGGTGGAGTATTTCCTCCTTATCCTTGATTCCCTGATGAGCTCAAAATACAGCTCATACTGAAAATGGACCCTAATGATTTATTTGTTACAGGTTCTAATATAGAATTGAATTGTTATTACTATTAAGAAAATACTCTGGCCAGGCATGGTGGTGAATGCCTTTAATCCCAGCACTTGGGAAGCAGAGGCAGGTGGATCTCTGTGAATTCCAGGCCAGCCTGGTCTACAGAGTGAGTTCCAGTATAGCCAGGACTGTTACACAGAGAAACCCTGTCTCAAAACAAGAAAAGAAAAGACTCTAAGCCAGATGTGCTGGCATTGACCTGTAATCCCAAATCCCAGCAGTCAGAAGTAGATGCAGGAGGATCGGGAATTCAAAATCACCTTTAGCTACATAGCAAATTCAAGTCCAGCCTGGGCTACATGACACCCTGTCTCAAAATTAAATTAAATCGAAAAAGCTTCGAACTCACCTTCTTTAAATTCAGGCCGTGAGAAATATTGTCTGCTATCATAAAGGCTGTCATGAGGTGGGTGAGAGCTCCTGCCTCCCCACAGTGAGGGCGGAACAGAAATGTATTCATGCCTCGTTCCCTGTGAAAAGGAAAGTGCTGTGGGAACCCCAGGTTCTGGGCAGAGAGATTTACAAGAGCATCCATTGGCAAAGTTAATACTTGGGAAAGGAACAGCCACTAAACAGATCCAGCAAAACATCGTCGCAAAAACCTCATTGTAATTCTTACTAAATACAAACTTTTTTTTTTTCTTTTTAAGAAAAAAGAGGCAGCAGGGGATACGGTGGGACACGGAGGCAATGGAGAATAGAGTACCCCACGCAGGGACATCTTGGGTTTCAGTGCGTGCCTCCCTGGATACCAGGCACATACCTGGTCCACAGACATACATGCAGGCAAAACACTCATACACATAAAATAAAAATAGTTAAATCTTTAAAAGGAATTAAAAAAAAAAAAAAAAAGCAAGAGGCAGCGATGTGCATCTGTGATCCCTGAACTCCCGAGGTGAGGAGGAAAGCTGGACAAGACCTGCCAGGAACAAGAGAGGCCCTGCCTCAGTAACCTGGAGAAAGGGAACCAACACCTGAAAGTCGTCCTCTGACCTCCCGGGTGCTCTCTGGCGCCAACACACACACACACACTCATACATACACTGGCAAGCAGATGTATCGAAAGACGGTCCTCCAGCCCCGTGTCTCCTGTACTTACTTCCTCAGGCTGTTGAGCACCGTGATGTTTGCATACATGTAATAGGCATAGTAAGTATACGACGGGTTGTTTTCCATTGTCCACTCCTCAGGCTTGGGACTCTTGGAGGAAAACATGTGACCACTGTGTTTGGACTCATCATCCACACTGTCAAAGCCAGTGATCTGTCAGAAAAGGGAGCCATGCCATGGGTTCAGTCCGAGGGCAGAGGCTCTGCCCACAGAGAAACTCCTCAGACGGCTCCAAAGGGGAGGTCAGTATAAAGATCAGAGAGACGGTGGTGGCCGGCGAGGACAGCTGGCCCATGAGAAGGAGCAGAAGAGCCCAAAGGGTCATACTTACATGCTTGAGAAAGACACTGAGGACTGGGTGAGCTTGGGGGTTGACAGTGGCCTCAAACACCGGAAGGAAAATATTCTCCAGCATCTTTCCAAAGTGTGGCAGGAAATTCTTGGATCGGAACACATCACTAAAGGCAAGAGGGAAGGGAACTTTAGGAGGAGAGGAAGCATAGTAGGACCCACTGTGTGGGAGCCAGAGGTGTCATGTGTCAGAAAAGGACCTAGTGTGTTCATCCTGCACCCACGCCCAGATAGTCTCCTTGCATACACATGAAGAGGAGTTTAGGTTGGGCTGGGCATCGGACCACATACCCCAGCTCTTCTATAAACTCCCCGTGGCAACAAAACTCAACCTTTACAACCGAGTCCAGCTATGGGGAATATGGTAATAGTGCCATAGGGAGCTCGTCGATCAAATACACGTGTGGTCACGAGACAGAAAACAGGAAGCTGCTATCAAGAGTTCCTCTCTGGGGATGGGGATGTGGCTCAGTGGTAGAGTGCTTGCCTAATGTGCACAAAGCCTTGGGTTCAGTCCCCTGAACCCCACAAACCAGACAAAAATGGTGGCACATGCCTGGAATTTGATAATTCTGGGAGAGTCTCTCTCTCTCTCTCTCTCTCTCTCTCTCTCTCTCTCTCTCTCTCTCTCACACACACACACACACACACACACACACACACTTCATCTGTGGTAACAATAAATTATACCACTTTATATATGCCAGAAACTTTTTTTCTTTTCCTTTTTTTTTTTTTTTTTTTTTTTAAGACGGGGTTTCTCTGTGTAGCCCCGGCCATCTTGGAACTCACTAGACCAGGCGGGCCTCAAACTCAGAGATTTCTGCCTCTGCTGTGATTAAAGGCTTGTGCCCCCACCGCCCAGCAACAGAAACTTTTCTAAACAGCCAAAAATATTAGCTACATTAATCCTCATAACAACTGAATACATTAGGTCCCATTTTTAGGTATTTTGAGAGACGGGAACTCATGATCTGAGCTTCGGGACAAACACTGCCAGCTGAGCCATCTCTCTAGTCCCAGTGAACGAAACCTTGCATTGCCATAGGGCACATGAGCAGCTTGCCAGAGACTACGTAAGCATGTAAGTTAGATAAAAGATCAATGATACTGCACACGGGAGAGAAGCCACCCCTGCAGGCAGGGGTGACAGGACATACCGTGGGAGGGAGTACACTTCCTCAGCAGCCCTACTGGCAAATGTGATGACAAAGAACTTGGGCTCTTGTGGGTGAATCAGCCAGTGGTGGTAAAGTTTCGGATACAAGACAGCTATAATTGGATTTTGACATGATGGCACAATTCTGTAATCCCAGCATTCAGGAGACAGAAACAGGTGGATTATGAGTTCAAGTCTAGCCTGGGCTAAATAGTGAGGCCCTGTCTCAAAACTTAAAAGCCAGTGTAGCCCCTTCAGGAAGCTGACATTTATTTAAATGGACTATAGCTTTCTGGTTCTGGTTGAGAGGAGGACAGGCTTGAGCCCGCCCACCCCCTTGGGGAGGGCAAATACATACTAGATCCTGGGGACTTGGATCATCCATGTCATGTTGGGGCAATAGATGCGGTTGCAGACAAACCAAGAGGAGAGTTTGCTCCACTCGTCAGGACTGCGACCATAGATGGACAAGCGGGGCTCGGCATGCTGGTACTTGGCCTCCACCAGGTCCGCACCCACCTCCTGTAAAGCCAAGAGAAGGATCAGAGGTCTGGAATTCCCACAAGTCCTCCCAGAGGTCTAAACCAGTGGGATGTATGTAGGGAGAGGAAATGTATCCTCAAAAGAGCTGTGGAAGTGTGAAAGGAGTGAGACAAGAAGTATCAAAGACCTAAGGGAGCAGAAGAGACTCTGTGAGGACAAAGACTCAGAAGATGTGACAGAGACGGGGG
>CABHPP010123693.1:10895-24480 GCA_902168425.1 Peromyscus attwateri
GGGGTGTCAGGCTAAGGATGATGAGCTAGCCATGGGGACTGCAAGACAAGCACAGCTGTGTATACCCCACCCCCAGGACACACCCTCTGGCCGCACATGCTACCCGTGCTTCCTAAAACACAGCATCACAAGGGATGCTCCAGGCTCTGCCCAAACCTCAAAGGCCAGGTTCTTACCCCTAAATCACACCTTAACTTCTCTACCCTAGAAACAGAGGCATTTCCCCAGAGATACCTCCCTCCCTCCCCTTCCCCCCTCCCCCTCCCTTTCTGCCTCTTCCTTCTTTCCTGCCTTCCCTTCTCTCCTCCCCTATTCATGAGCCATACTAAGTATTTTTTACTCACCTTGATGATAGTGGCAAAGTACTCCCCGTTAATGTGATTGTCTGTTTTTAGGTAGAGGTCTCGAAGCTCACTCGCACCCACGGGGTTGTATTTGTCATTGAATTTATCAAAACGTTGGAATGTCTGGCGCCCCTGAATCAGGAAACAAGAGCCGTTTTGATTACCAGAGCTTCCTGGACACAGAGTCCTGGGAATGACCAGGTGTGTGTGTGTGGGGGGGGGGGAGCTGATCTCGGGGGAAGAGGATGGCCTCCAAGACTGAGGTTCGGTGTGAGTGATGGTAAACCTCGAAACTCATCGGGTGCTTTCAGTCATCACAGGAGCCAAGGTAGTTAAGAGGGCTATGCTAAGGGAGGGCTGGGCCGGGACATTTGGGGCTCTGTGTCATTAGAGCAAGTAGAACTAGCATCTTTCCAACCTACCGCATGAACGTCCAGGGAGTCAACAGTCAGGTCATACGGATGCATATTTAATTTAGCAAAAAGTTCCTTGAGGGTCAGATCCTTTTCTTTAGTGCTGTGGACCACTCTGTCAGCATCGATCTGGTAAGACTTCTTAATAAAGCGCAGCAGATGCTTCTGGTTCATGCAGGCGGCTGCATGGATGTGAGTATCCACCTATGTACACATTCAGAGAAAGAAAAACCAGCAATATATATATCTTGTACCACTACATATACTAGTATATATCTTTATACCACTGTTAGTGGCCACAGTGCCTGCAGGTCCCACTGAGGAAGGAGAAAGGAACAGATAGTGATGTGAACTGATAGTTGATGGAGGTGGCCCAGGAGTAAAGACCTGTTTGTGTTCTCTCTGCATCTGTGCAAGAATGTGAGTGGTTTAGCTAGGTGCAGGGATGATGTTTGCTCCTCCCAAACATCAGCACACCCAATGTGCTTCCTACATTTGAAACAAAATTCTTTTTTTCTTTCTTTCTTTTTTTTTTTGGTTTTTCGAGACCAAAACCAGGGTTTCTCCGTGTAGTTTTGGAGCCTGTCCTGGAACTCACTCTGTAGACCAGGCTGGCCTCAAACTCACAGAGATCCACCTGGCTCTGCCTCCCGAGTGCTGGGACTAAAGGTGTGCGCCACTGCTCCCCGGCTGAAACAAAATTCTTATAGCTCATTCTCTACTCCATAAATACAATTAGAAGCAATGTACGTATCATAGCTTTTGCACAGAAAGAAATTCAGATTGAAATTATAAAGCTTGTCGGCTACACTGGCACATGCCTATAATCCCAGCCACATCCCAGCCCTGGGGAGGAGGAGGCAGGAGGATCAGGAGTTTAAAGTCATCTTCAAGTATATATCAAGTTTGAGCCAAACTGAGCTACATGAGACCCGGCTTCAAAACAAAACAAAGTTAGAGCAGGAAGTTGGCTCAGCAGGCAAAAGCATTTGACACCAAGCTTGATGTCCACAGAGAGCTGACTCCTGAAAACTGTCTTGGTACAATGATGATGAGGTAAAAAACAAAATTTATAGGGCTGGAGAGATGGCTCAGCAGTTAAGAGCACTGACTGACTGCTTCTCCAGAGGTCATGAGTTCAATTCCCAGCAACCACATGGTGTCTTACAACCACCCGTAACAAGATCTGGTGCCCTCTTCTGGTCTGCAAGGACACATGCAGGCAGAATACTATATACATAATAAATAAATATTAAAAAAAAAAAAGAAACTCTGTCTCAAAAAACCAAAAAAACAAAATTTATAAATATAATATTATTTGTCTGTTTCAGGCAATTTCATGTAGCCCAGGCTGGCCCTGACTTAATGTGTAGCTGAAGATGACTTCAAACTCCTGATCCTCCTGCTTTTACCTCCCAAGGGCTGGGATTTCAGGCATGCAGTCCATGCCATTATTTATTTATTTTTATTTATTTATTTAGAGACAGACTTTTACTGTAAATCAGACTCGCCTTGAACTCACACAGATCCATTGCCTCTGCCTCCCCAGTACTGGGATTAAAAGTGGGCCACCACACTTAGTTTATCATGCCCAGTTTGCTGTAATCCCAGCATTCAGGAGGCAGAGGCAGGAGGATCACTGTGAGTTGGAAGGCAGCCTGGTATATATAACGAGTTCCAGGCCAGCCAGGGCTGCACAGAGACCATGTCTCAAAAATCAATAGGTAAGGCTAGAGGAATAGCTCAGCAGTTAAGAGTGCTTAGTGCTTAGTGCTCTTGCAGAGGACCTGAGTTCAGTTCCCAGCACACTGTAGTGCACAGCTGCCTGTAACTCCATTTCCAGGGGATCCAATACTGTAGACCCTGAGAGTACCTGCACTCAGTGTACACATCTCTCCCCTCTCCCTTGCCTAAGTACACACTCCCATACAACTTTAAATAAAATTAAAACATTTAAAGGAATCATTATTTTTAAAAATAAAATAAAAACCTATTAATAAATTTATTTTTGATAGACTAAGTATTTGCTCAAAATTTGATGGTAGCTAAGCAAGACTTGAGCCTGAAACATGGCTTAGGTATTTCCACTTCTACTTCCTTGAAATCATTTGCAAGATCAGAACATATATTGGAAGTGTTCCTGACTGAGTTTTGCAACCTTATGTAACTCTGTTGAGCAAACCTATTCCTCAATTTTACAAATCAAAACACTGGAACTCAAATGCTATTTAATTCTTCACCCCAAGTTCGATAGTCAGCAAGCAGAAGACAGTGAAAAGGATGCTCTCCCAAGCTTGAAGTAACTCTTGAAAGTTTGGTTTTTTATTCTTTTTTTTTTTTTTTTTTTTTTTTTTTTGGTTTTTCGAGACAGGGTTTCTCTGTGTAGTTTTGGTGCCTGTCCTGGAACTCACTCTGAAGACCAGGCTGGCCTCAAACTCACAGAGATCCGCCTGGCTCTGCCTCCCAAGTGCTGGGACAAAAGGTGTGCACCACCACTGCCCAGTTTGTCTTTTATTCTTGTTGGCAACAGTTATGATTTACTTTTGCAGCATTGGCCCCCAAACCAGGACCTTGCACACCTCAGGTTGGGCAATTGCTCTGCCATTGGGCTGCTTCTTCTTAATGATAATTTTCCCGTGTCAAGCGTCATTTTCTTTTCCTTTTGAGCAAACAACAGAATGGCACTTCAAATCGTCTAGATATGATCTACCTGCCTTCACTACAATCCTTGCGAACTGCAGAAGTGGCGCGTTCATCAGCTAACAGCTTCTTGCCCTGAAGAAATCAGAGATGGAGTTTCCCTGAGGAGCTCTGAACTGGGTGCACTCACCTTCCTGCAGTTATAGAAGTCCCGATGGGGGTTGTTCTTCAGCTCCTTCAGCTCATCCATCTCGTTCAGCATCTGATGGACCTGGAACTTGGAGGAGAGGAACTTCAGACGCCGGTGAGCATAAGTCTTGCTGTGAAAAGTAAATGCACGGGATTCTTAAATCTTTCCAGACAGGTAAGGAAAATAACGATTTCGAAGCTTCCAGGACTCTCCTCACCCACAGGAGAAAACAGTTGTGGAAAGAAAGACTGTTTATTCCTCCATAATTAGTCCAGCTTAAAGTACCCAGCTTTTCAGCAAAATTGGACATAATACTGAGGGAGGACTTGGGAAAGCGCTTAAAAATCGATGGGGATGGACCATGTAGGTCAAAGGTAAGGTCCCTGACTGTGGAGCCAGTAGACTGGGCACCATCCTGCTTCAGCACTGTGTGACACAGAGTTGGTTACTCAAGTCCCTCAACTCTCAGGTGCTTCAGCTTGTTAAGCTGCAATTAAAGTGTCTCAGGGTATGGTGGGAGTGGGGACGTGCCTCAGTGGTTAAGAAGACCTGAGTTTGGTTCCTAGAATCCACCTCTGGCATCTCACAACTCCACCTGTTACCACCAGGACAGGGGATCTGATGCCTCTGGCCACCCTGGGGTCTGTACTCACATGCACATACCCCCACACAGACTCTTGCATATACGTGTAATTAAAAAAATAAATTAAGCCGGGCAGTGGGGGCGCACACTTTTAATCCCAGCACTCAGGAGGCAGAGGCGGGTGGGTCTCTGTGAGTTCAGGACCAGCCTGGTCTACAAAATGAGTACCAGGACAGCCAGGGCTACACAGAGAAACCCTGTCTCAAAACAAAACAAAACAAAACAAAACAATATTAATAGTAATAAAATAAATCTAAAAGAAAAAGAGAGTATATCAGGGTAGGGCTATAGCTCAGTTGGTAGAGTGCCTGCCTAGCATGTAAGAAATCCTGTGTTCGATCCACAGCACTGCATAAACTGAGCATGATGGTGCAAGCCTATACTAGCCCTTGGGAGGTAAAGGCAGAGGGATAGAGTTCAAGGTCAGCCAGGACTACATAGCAAGTCTGATGTTAGCCTGGGCTGTTTGAGACACTTCAAATAAACAAACAGATGATGGATGAATAGATAGATAGATAGAAAGATAGATAGATAGATAGATAGATAGATAGATGATAGATAGATAGATAGATAGATAGATAGATAGATAGATAGATAGATTAGGATATATAGGTAGATAGGTAGATGATAGGTAGGTAGGTAGGTAGATAAATAGATAAGTTAGGATAGATAGATAGGTTAGGATAGATAGGTTAGGATAGATAGATAGGTTAGGATAGATAAATAGATAGGTAGATAATAGATAGGTAGATAATAGATAGGTAGATATATAGATATGAGAGATGATAGATAGGATAGATAGATAGATAGATAGATAGATAGAAAATAGACAGATGTATTGCATAAGGCCATCACAAGGAATAAAGGATTTTAATGTAGTATTTTCACATAGTGAGTATGTGATGGCATTCTTACAATCATCAATAACACTGATTGCTGATGTTCAGATCTCAGTTAACACTTACACAGGCCCTTGTGCAATTAGAGCAAGCAAAAAATTCATGTCATCCAGGAAGTCATCCAGATTTGGGTAAGGGTAGGGCCTAGGCTCATCTCTGCTGACTGCTGCTTCATCAGGGTAAATATAAATCACACCACCCTTCATCTTGAGGTGGTAGCCCAGGTTTGCAGGAAGGTCCTCTGTGCGGAAGGGGTCTTCTCCCTTCTTCGGAGGAGGGGTAAAGACTTTTTCAATGAAACACAGAGTAATATATCAGTATATAGGACAAAGGACCATGGAAACATAACCCAAATAAGAAATATTGTGATATCTCATTAGTTTGTCATCTCAAATTCATCAGTTATAATTATACAACTTTATTAACTTGTCTTTTTTTTTTTTAAAGACAGAGTCTCACTACATATCCCTAGCTGTCCTGGAACTTTCTGTGTAAACCACACTGACCTCAAACTCACAGAGATCCTCTTGCCTCTGCCTCCTGAGTCCTGGGACTAAAGGTGTGTGCCACTGTGCCTAGCCTCACTTGTTCTTAAATGAAGCTTGTTTTCACACTGATTTTTCAAAAGTGACTAAGTGGGTAGTATAAATAACTTACAATATTTTACCTAGAATAAGAATGATTTTCAAGTTATTTAGAAGTAGTATTATGTAATGTAATTAATATACTACTTACAAATACATTTTTTAAAATTTATTTTTGAGACAAGTTCTCATTATGTTGTCTTGGTTGGCCTGGCACTTGCTATGTAGATGAGGCTAGCCTCGAACTCACAGAGATCCACCTGCCTCTGCCTCCTCAGTGCCGGGATCAAAGGCGTGTGCAGCCACTTCTTATTTCTACTTACTCATGTGTGTGTTTATTTAGATAGTTAGCTTTGGAGATGGGATGGGGTCGGATCTGTGAGACTGAGTATCACAGCCCACACTGGTCTGCAACTTGTTCTGTAGCTAAGGATAACCTTACACTCCTGATTTCTCGCTTCTTCCTTCGAGTGCTGGGATTCCAGGTGGGTGTCATCATAACTGGTGATGGATACTTTTTTCCCTGAAATTGGTCAGCACAGGCTTTCTGCTTAGAGCAGCTTGTTGGCTTATTAAATGATTGCATAAAGTACTGATAAAGTCCAGTTTAAAATAGGATACAGACTGTTACCTTTTAAAAAAGAGTGTCCTTTATGAGTCTTAACTGTTTTGTTTTGTGCCAGGGTCTTGCTCTGCTGCTCGGGCTGGTCTCAAGCCTTCCATTCCTTTGCTTCAGCCTTCTAAATGCTGGGATTCCAGGTATGTATCCATCCCTGGCAAGAGGTTCTATTTTGTGTTGTTTATTTGTTTGTTTGGTTTGGTTTTTTCAAGACAGGGTTTCTCTGTGTAGTTTTGGTGCCTGTCATGGTTCTCGCTCTGTAGACCAGGCTGGCCTCGAACTCACAGAGATCTGCCTGGCTCTGCCTCCTGAGTACTGGGATTAAAGGTGTGTGCCACCACCACCCGGTGGCATTATACTTTTGTAACCCTGGCATTTGGGAGGTGAAGGCAAAATGATCAGGAGTTTAAGGTCATCTTGGCTATATTAACAATTTCGAGGCCAGTCTGGGCTACATGAGCCCAAAGCCAAAAAAAAAGTTATAAATCTAAATGCCTAAAAATAGGAATTGACTAAACCAATTGTGATACAATTATACAACAGAAATATTTACAATTGTTGGAATCTGATTATTAAATATTGTAATTATATGAAACAGACCTGCTGAGGAAACTCAGGACATTAGATTCTTTTTTAAATTTTATTTATTTATTTTTACATCTATTCATATGTGTGACTATATGTGCCTGTGTGCCATAGCACATGTGAGGACAACTTGTGAGAGTTTTCTCTTCCCACCTTGTGGGTCTGGGGATCAAAGTCAGGTCTTTAGGCTCAGCAGAAGGTCCCCTCCACCCACTAAGCCATGTCACCAGCCCTGTAGATTCCTTTTATACAGAGGCCAGAGACAGGTAAGAAATGATGAAATATGGGCTGCACCCTGAAAGCTTAGGTTGACTCTAGACATGCCGATTTAGCTACACAGAGATCTAGGAAGGCTTCCAACTAAAGCTGAGGGTGAGATGCAGGCCTGTAATGCCTGAACTTGAGAGAGTAAGACAGGAGGTTAAGAGTCAGGGATATCCTCAGCTACAGATCAAGGTTTGAGGCCAACCTGGGTAAACTTGAGATCCTGTCTCAAACAAACACTGTGGTCCATAACAAAGGCTGAGGAGGATGGGGTAGAGATTATCAATGCAGAAACAGATTAAGTGAGCAAATAGGAACCTGAATGGCTGCAGTGCCCTTTGGATGAAGGCAGGTGATACAGACTGGCTCTGTAGGAGATGGGGAGCAGCGGAAGGTTTTTATCAGGAAAATAACGTGCTTGGATCTGTGTTTTAATAACCGACATAGAAATGAGGACAAAGCAAAAGACAGTGAGACTAAATCATAGCCGAGTAATTAGGACACTTTCATAACCACTGAAAAACGGAAACACACTGGCCTACGCTGGGGTGTGAAGCCACTAAAAAAAGAACAGATTGAGAGGTATTGTAGGGACAGAATCAGTGATTGACATATGGGCCACAGGTCGAGGCCAATGGCAACTATGATACCTTGAGGCTGGGTCACTGATAATCTAAGAACATAGGTTAAAATTCATATTGAGTAGGTAAGCCAACAGCTATATTCCTCACATTCATGAGCGAATAGGTTACCTGGATAGAAGCTCTCGTTTGCTACCAGGGCTTCGCCGTCGATGTTCCTCAGGTACTTGGAGGGCGTCTTGGGGAACCTCTGGAATGACTTCTGCATGTATTTCTCCCGTATGCACAATGCCCGATAGAGACCTTTACAAACCACCTCAAAGTCTTCAACTGTTACCTACCAAGAAAGTGTCAGAGGTGAGCCTGTGAGAACCTGGGAAGTGGTCAGGCTGAGCTCTTTCCTGTGTGCTGTGGCCCTGCTGAGCCTCTCCTGACTACCTGGCCGGTTCCTTCTGGACCAGGACTCTGGGACTCTCTCCAGGACCGACTCCTGGAGTTTTTCTAACTCTTTTATTACTCTACCATACCTTACCTGCGATAGGAATCTTTCCTATGAATTTTGCATTTGTTTCTGAAGTTTTTGGTTCTAAGACTCAAAATCCAAGGCCAAATCTCTATCCTTGCGTCTCCAGGACCTGTTTTGGTTTTTGCTACATAGTGGTGATTATCTAAATAAAAAAAAAAGTGATTAAAAGAACTGATTGCTTTTTTTTTAATCATTGTTTTTGTTTGTTTTTTAGCTTATCCCACGAAGTAGTGGGTTTCATCATGACATCTTCATATGTGTCAATATATTTTGTTCTTATCCGTTTCCTTTGCCTGTTACCCTCCCCCGTGCCCCCTCTTCCTACAGCCGCACCCCTTTCCCATCCAGTTAGTCCCCCTCTGCTTTCCTATTGCATGTCCTCTACTTCCCCCTTCTCTTAAGATCTCTTCCCCCATTTCATGGTCCCTTTTCCAATTTCGGGTTTTGTCACACACACAATTTTAAATCTAGGTTCTGCATGTAAGAAAATATGGTATATTTGTCTTTCTGAGTCTGGTTTATTGCACTTAACATAATGATTTCTAATTGCATCTCTTCTGAAAATGTCATGATTTCACAATTGATAGTGTGTTGGGGGGGTAACAGGTGCATATGTTGCAGGTATGTGTGTCCAAGGAGGACACAGGGTGTCCATCACTCTCTGCTTTATCCCTGGAGAGAGGGTCTCTCACTGAACCTGGAGCTAGTCTGGCAGCCAGTGGGACCCAGAGACCCTCCTGTCTCTGCTACACCCAGCACAGGGGTTACACAGGCAAGTGTGGCCATGTCCAGCTTTTTACATGGGTGCTGGGTATTTGAACTCAGTTCCTTCCTCTTTCACTTTAAGTGGTCTCACTCACTGAGCCTTCCCCAAAGCCCTGTGATTTCATTTTTAAGAAGAACCCATTCTAACCCTATATATGCATTCTTCCTTTCACATGACATTTGCACATTGAAAGTGCAAACCTCGGAAACTGGGTGTAATGGCCCAAGTCTATAGTCCCAGCACTTAGGAGGCCGGGGCTGGAGGAGCACTGTAATTTCAAGGCCAGCCTGATCTGCACAGACATTCCAAGAGAGCCAGCACTATATGTCAAGGTCTTGTCTCAAAACAAAACAAAACAAAACAAAACAAAACAATAAAATAAAATGTAAATGGAGTCCAGTATCTCAGACTCTCAAAATATATTGATGAGGGGTCAGCAGTTGTTGAGACAGGTCAGGGTCTCACTTTATAGCTGAGGCTTGACTTCCCAACTCCTTATCTTCTTGCCTTAGAGACAAGGTCACATGTAGCCAGGCAGGCCTCCAACTTACCACGTAGCCAAGGATAGCCCCAAACTCCTTATCGCCCTACCTCTACCACCCAAGTGCTGTGGTTTTAGGTCTAAGACAACATGCCTATCTGTTTTTGTTGGGGAGGTGTTCAAGATAGGGTTTCTCTGTAGCTTTGGAGCCTGTCCTAGAAATCACTCTGTAGACCAGGTTGGCCTTGAACTCAGAAAAATCCTCCTGTCTCTGCCTCCTGAATGCTTGGGTTAAAGGTGTGAGCCACCACTGCCTGGCCAACATGCCTATCTTAAAATATATATATATATATATATATATATATATATATATATATATTGAGACTGTCTCGCTTTGTATCCCTGGCTGGCCTCAAATTCCTGTCTCATCTTTCCGAGTCCTAGAATTACAGGTATGTGTCCCCATACCAAGCTTCTTTTAGATAGCCTTAGAAAATTTTATTTCTGTCTAAAAAGAGAGAGAGCTTCTAGAATAAAACTTGATTTGAGCAGCTGGAAATTCCCTGCCCTACCTCCTGTATTATCAGACCCCAAAGACCTTCTCTCTGAACACAGCACAAGCCTGATCCCAAAGGCTGGAGATACAGATGACAGATCCTGAGCAGTACGTCTATTTGAAAGCTCGTTTCGAATCCTATGGGGGAGTGCAGCTGCTGTACACCCTTGTCTGAAGAGGTATGCTCCTCTGTGGCAGATCCTCTTACACTGAGTGTGCAACTTAGGGAATGACACACACATATGGAGCTGGTAAGGAAGGAGACACCCAGCCAGCCAGCCAGATCGGCAAATGAACCCTGGCAATCAGCAGGATGGCAGAAATCACAGCCAGACAGCTCACGTCCTGTTAGTCTGCTTTGAAAGATAGACGCTAGCTTTAGCCCAAAGAGCCTGGAGTAGGTGCTAAATCTCGGGGTCAGCTTCCAATGACACTTGTTCTACTGCCATGTAGAGTGTGGTAGACCAGTGGCCTATCAGCTCCCCACAGGCAAAGGAGCTCATGCACCCCCCTGTCCCCAGCCCTCAGCACTTTAGCATTCAAGGCCTTAGCAATTGGGCCTCAGTGAGGGCCAATTAAATTGAGTCAGTTGTTCATCAGGTTCTAAAGGCCTGAGACTTTAGCCCTGAGACAACCCTCTCCATCTCTGTTTACATTTCAAGGATGCCCCTGTTGGCTACAGAGCACAGCCATGTGGAACATTGCTCAGCAGCTTAGCCATGTTCAGCCGCTAAGTGAAGCAACAAGACCCTGGGCCCAGGTTTCCGATGTGGGTCACGCTTCCCTGACTTCTGTGCATCATCTTCCTTTCTGTTTCTGTTCTCATGTCTACCAAGCATAGAGATGCCAGCTTTGCTCCTGATTTTTAAGCCCTTTGAAGCCTATGGAGTCTGTGCTTCTCATGCATGTACCATTTCGTTAAACATTTCACGCCCGTTCTTTGATGTCTGCTCCTGCCCTGCCGTTCGCCCAACACCCTGGTTACCATACTGAAGAAAATCAACAAACAAGAATGACTTGCATTTCAGCACCCTGAGCCTTGGGAGTATCTTAGGCCTTGCCCTGCCCAGGTCAGTTACATGAGAAGGGGGCTCAGTATTGATTCTATATTTGGAGCAGAGACTGAGGGCTTGATAGCAGTTTCGCCAATATGATGCTGATACTGCAAGTCTGTGTGGCAGAGATTTATTAATTGACAAGCGGGACAAATTGTTAGTAACATGAGTTCAGTCTCCCTGTGACATGCTAGAATCCATTCCAAGCAACATCTGCTGTGTAAGCAACTGTAATGAACCCAGAGACTTTATCTGACCTAAAGACAATGGTCTCATTGGAATTTTCCTTTTTAAAATGTTTATTATGTGTGAATGTTTTGCATGCATACATGTGTGAGCACCACAGTTGTGTGCGCGCACCACAGTTGTGTGCACAGAGGTCAAAAGAAGGTGTCAGATCCCCTGGAACTGGAGCTCCAGACAGTATGAGCCACCATGTGGGTGCTGGGAAGTGAACCTAGGTCCTTTGCCAGAGCAACAAGTGCTCTCGTTTGCCGAGCCATTCCTCCAGCAGCCCCTCCCTTAGATTTTCCTTTGTTTTGCGCATGTGCCATGGTGCACATGGAAGTCAGAGACAATTGCAGGAGTTGGTTCTCTCCTTCCACCGTATGGGGCCTGGGGATTGAACTCTGGTTTTCAGCCTTGGTGGCAAGCACCTTTACCTTCTCAGCTATCTTGTGATGCCCTCGCCCCTCCTCCCCTCGCCTCTGACCTACTTTATGATGCTGTCCACAAGAACAAACTTCTGTTTGTCACAGCCCTCTTTGCTCAGTCTGTCCCCTGCAGCCTGGGCCACCCACAGTGTTGGGTGGGGTGAGCGGGCAGCACAGAAGCAGGACATTCAGCATTGGTACTGCAATGGGGATGGAGCGTGGCAAAGGAGGTAGGCTGCCCCTGCCTGGACAGGAAGGAGGGTGGCATGGAGCTACAAGCGTCTGGCTGGCTGTGCAGCCATTGGCGTGGCAAGCACAACTCACCCCAGAGGCGTAGTCACCAGTGATCTGCACCCTCTGGAAGTCAGGCACACTCTCGTAGGTCGGGGATGAAGAAATAAATTCTTCGATGTGGGACAGTTTGGTAGAAGATGTTTCACTTTGTGGAACGGACAAATTAACAGTCTTCCGTCCTCGGAAGCGCCTTTTCCTTGAAATTAACAAACAAAAGGAATTAGCTTGCTCTCCCTCAGAACTGTCATTGTAATAGACGGGTTTTCACCATGCCAGGTTATTTTGAGGCAAAAAAAAGTAAAAACTAAAATATGAATTGGGTGTCAGAAACAAGATATCACCATAATGGGAGAAGAACCACCAAACAAATATGACGGCTTCTTTTAGAGCAGGGGACCTGAGGGAATATACCAGAAGGCCTTCGCCATGACACCCTTCTTTCCCAACGGTCTGGCAGGAATGGAATAGGCAATCCAGCTATTACAGTGAACACAGGTAGTGGCAGCTGTGTCCTGTGTCATTTTATTCATGTTCCTTAAATTCTGAGCTTCCATCTCCCTAGCAGTACAGAGCCACAGTTTAGTACCGCGGCTTAGAACCCCGGCTTAGTACAGTTCTGCTGTGGCTCCCATCTGAAATCCCTCCCGCACGTGCTGACAGCTTGCCCCCCAGTCTGTGGCACTACGGGGGAGGGGGCACAACTGCTTCGAAGTGGTCTGGTGGAAAGGAGTGAGAGCAGCCAGCAGGTGCATGCTCTTGAGGGGGACATGAGACCCCGAGTCTCTCTCCTCCCTTCTCCTACCATAAAGCGATCAGCTTTGTCCTATCATGACTTCCCTTCCACAATGTCCCCCCTCATCACAGGCCCAAAGCAACAGGGTCCACTGAGCATGGACTGAAAACTCTGAAAACTCAGACCCAGATAAGCCTTTTCCCCTTAAGTTCATCTGTCTTGGGTATTTGTCACATGGCTGGCTACCTTATTGGAGTCTCTGAGATTTAATGTACATAGAATGGCTTGCACAGTATTAGAAACTTTATTAATATTGTTTTCTTTCTTTTTTCTTCTTTGTGTGTGTGTGGGGAGCGGGAGAGGAGCGGGGCGGTTGAGACAGGGTTCCTCAGGGTAGCCCTGGCTGTCCTGGAACTCCCTCTGTAGACCAGGCTGGCCTCAAACTCAGAGATCCGCCTGCCTCTGCCTCCCAAGTGCTAGGATTAAAGGCGTGCACTACAGCATGCCTGGCTGATACTGTTTTCTTATACAGACAATTTTTTTTTTTTTTGAGTTTCTACTTTGAAGAGACACAAGCCCTGGGCGAGATCCTTCAGGGGACCCCAAAAGAGTTTGTTGTTCCTCCCTTGAAGGCATAAAACCGGGAGAAAGACAGCAGGCTGAGGCCGGCAGGATCAGGGAGGGCTGAAAGGTTTGTGGACTGTGTGGTAAAGAGCAATAGGGAGTGCTAGAAATAAAGGGGAATAATCCCCGCTGGGC
>CABHPP010123693.1:24580-38673 GCA_902168425.1 Peromyscus attwateri
CCCCCCCCCCCCAAGCGCTCTACCACTGAGTTAAGTCCCCAACCCCGGGGAATAATTCTTTTCATGAAAGATCTCTGATAACTCCTGGAGGAAGGGTAGCATGTATAACAGGTGTACTATGGGCAGGGGTGAAGCGTCCCTTCAAGGCCGAGGTACCCTCAGACTGGCTGGAGAGGGGTTCACCCTGGAGAACACTGCTGTTGACTAGGGCGTGTGTGAAGGTGAAGGCATTTGAGCTCCAGTTCACCCTCTGGCTGGGTCTATGTTGAGAGAGTGGGCTGCAGCTGTCAGCCCACTCTGGAGGCCCTGGCCCCCTGGGGCAGACAGAAAGGCTTTATTTAGCTCCAGGAGATGCAGACCAGGGTAGGGGCTCCACTGCTCTCTTCCTTTTCCATCACTGCTCAGAGGCAGTGAGAAGGAGGAAGTACTTGGAAGCCTGGCAGAGTCCTTCCTTTCTATGTGACCTGCACTCAGACAGACCTTCATCAGGACCTGCCGTTTCTCCCAAGGTGCTGCACAATCGCCTTAACCACTTACCTCCTGCCGTCCATGGACATGGACAGACTCTCCATGTGGAATATGTGTGCTTGCATCTCA
This sequence comes from Peromyscus attwateri, assembly GCA_902168425.1. Taxonomy (NCBI): domain Eukaryota; kingdom Metazoa; phylum Chordata; class Mammalia; order Rodentia; family Cricetidae; genus Peromyscus; species Peromyscus attwateri. Next base: position 25,178 of record CABHPP010123693.1, read on the forward strand.
TGAAGGGAAATTGGGCAGATCTCATCCACGTCGAAGGGGGAGATCTCGTGCCGACCTCCCTCATCTTTGACCTCAGAGGCAAACACTTTTTCGGCAAAGCTACGCATCGCATCATCGATTTCTAGAAGAGGTTTTTCACATATTAGTTGACATTCTCGTCCAAAAGCCATCCAGGAGTCTCTGGGCATCAGGCACAAGGGTTGGGATAATTTGTGTTGGCTCTGTGGCTTAGCTAACCTTCACCCAGAGCTCAGGTCTGCTCTGGCATTGGTGGAATTCTGTGTATGGAGCACCCTTCTGGAGGGCCCTAAAGATGCAGCTAGACTCTTACAGGACACACTCCTAATGTTAGATTGCTTGTTCCTGGCGGAGCCAAGTTTGATTTCACAGTCCTCCACAACAGAGTCCTTTCCATTGGGTTGTCTGGGTCTGCCTGGTAGGTTTAAAGTCACAGGAGAAGTACGGCTGATCCCTGGAGCCTATCACTGAGAAATCAGCAGACGCAGGCAATGAATGTGGCCTCGAGAGCCCCTTCTAAGGAAAGTTTCTCTCGTACAACAACCTCCATTTTTTAAAAACCTGACAACTGTGATTTGGTGTTATGTGGTGAAAGGAAGCTGCCAAAACGTAGGACCATGTGATGGGGGCCATTCCTTCTCCACGTGCTCAGCTCACACCTCATTAGCCACCTCACACCAACACCGGCAGCACTTCTACCGGCCTCTTGGTACTTCCAGAAGATAGCTAGTGAGGAATGAGGACAGCAAACAGCTAGCCGCTGGAGCAATACAGATACGGAAACTTGCCAGAGAAATGGCGGAGCACACCACACAGAGAACCACCCTCTGTGGCCGGTGTCTCTGCAGGCCTCCAAATGGTGATTATTTTCAGCCTGATTTCATGATATAATGAGTACAAGCTTCTGCCCTGCGCTTATCAACTCCTTCACCCCCCTGTTTCAGTTTCCTTGTGTGTTAAGTGGGGGCACTAATGCCAACCTGGCCTCACTTGCAAGCCTGCTGTGACATAATGAGTGAGGTAATGTGTGTGGAAACCCTTCCAGAAAAACAAAGCATCAGATTCAACCGAATGAGGTAATTTGGCAGCATGGGGCAAGCACACAGTTGGTTTAGCTTTGGGCCATTAGGGATGATATGTAGTTATGACGGGATGGGATGAAGCATGCATTAGCAATGATAGCAAGTGACTCGTCACTTCACCAATGCTGCCAGGTAAGCTAGTTTCAAACCCTGGCTGGCGATGGCGGAGTTAACAGGGCAGACTACGTTGCCTGAACCTCGAGCATCTGTTTACCCTGTTAAGCACAAACACCTCCTGAAACCGAGAAGCATGTTTGGATGCTATTAGTGGTTCTTTGGCAAGCACATCGGTCCATAATGCAACAAATGGAACACTGAGTAGATACAAGTGATGGCTGAGCATGCCTCCCTCCCCAGCCCACTACCAGCTGATCCCTAGAAATAGCATCCTTCCTCCCATAGCATCACAGGCACCTCAAAGCTGAGTAGCAGGCAGAAGTTAGAAGACGCTTCATGCATCATGAAGGGCAAATGGTAACAGGCCAGTCAGTTATGATGATGATAAGGAGGGGGGCAATGCCATGGCTTGTCATGCTGGGTCTGTGGCAGTGCTTCTGAAGACCTCAGGAAGGACAGAAACGAAATCCCATCTGGTGACGCCTTGGCTCTTCTAGAGCAGTGTTTGTTATCTGGGACTGTTCCTATCCATTTGTCTCATATATATACATATACATATATATATATACGTATATATATATATATATATATCTTTTACTAAGGTTGTATCTCTCTAAACCACTACGACAGTTGAAAGTAAACGTTATAATCTTAAGTAGCTTACATGATGACCAAAAATGATATGGTTGATATTTGGTTCCACAGAATTAAACAGCTGTCTTGACTCCATGCAAGCACAGCTGAAATTTGATCTCTAATTCAAGAGCTTTGCCTTTCCAACTACCTCAGGGCATGGTGGCTGTGGGAAGGAAAAATGGAACTAGTATTTTAAAAGTAAAGTGGATAAAATGTGAAGACAACCCAAATCAGGAAGGAGAAATGATCTCCTCGGGCTTGTATAGATAATTGCTGACTCCCTCTGAGTATGTTGTTTGAGATCATGGGACATCTGAGGGTTGGTGTCCGGGCGACAGGACATCTTTATCAGGACAAAGAGGAAAAAGAAAGGTAAAGTAGCAAACTAGGGCACTGGATTAAGGTGAGAAAGGATGTCCATGACACCTGGGTAGCCTTGGGAAAACCACAGTCACCAGGAGCCTCGGGTTCATCATCATAAAAGGGGAACGTTAGTAAGAAGTCAGCCTCAGAATGCTGCTCTGAAGATCACACGTGACATGTTTAAACTCTGCAGGTGCTCTCCCTAACACGTGGGATTACCAATGCAGGAAGAACACGGCTTGAGAAAAAGACCCCCATGCCTGCTTCCACACCCGAGAACCGACCCAGAAACCCAGGCTTATTTTCCAGCAGAGTTATCCGTGTGTGGGGAAGGCCAGCTTGCAGGCCTCCCACCTCCCACATCTCATCTTACAGGAACTTGGAGGCAGAACTACATCAGTCAGCAAAAGAACAGTAGACTCTGAGAGAGGGTGGAACACACAACTAAAGCTAGTTTATCTAAAATCATGTCTTATCTGGCCAAAAAATTCACGATTTTTTTTTTTTCACTAGAGTTGAGGATCATAAAAGGCAAGGTTTAGCAGACCTCTGCTGACTCATCTGTATGTTTTATTTCGAAGTAGCAAACAAGCGACTTGGGAGGTAGCCTCTATTTGCTTGTGTGTTTTGTTGTTGTATTTTAAAACAGGGTCTCCCCATGGAGGCCAGGCTGGCCTGGAACTCTCCATTCTCCTGCCTCAGCCTCCCTAGTGTTGAGATTACAGGTGTTCAGCATCATGTCGGGCTCATGTTTCCTTTGGGGGAGAAAGGGTAGTGGGTGTTTTAGATGTAGTGTTTGTGTTTTGGAAACTCAGGGAATCCACGCAGGCCATTTGTTAGCTCTGGTTATTATTCATTGCTACTGACTTTTGGTGGTTCCATCTGTAAACACTGCTGAGAAATAAGCACATTTGCGAGTTAGGAAACACTGTCATTTCTTTTACAGATACTTGCAAGTGGCAGGAAAAATAGTCCAAGATACTCACGTTTTCCTTGACCTGTGGGAAGTAAAACAAAACAAGACAGAACATGTGAACAACTCTGAGCACTCGTGATCACGAACTCGGGCTTTGGGAAACAGCACGCAGGCTCCACAGAAAGAGTGGGACAAAGTGCTGTTTCAGCCCACCTTCTAGGCTCGCCCTGTGCTGCCCAAGGACATCACAGGGATAAATAAGGTCGTTCCATTCGGTCATCCCCTCCCTTACTAACGTGTGTCTTTAAGCACACATTACTACTCTTTTGAAAAGTGCTTCTTTGGGGGGCTGTGGTGCTGGGGGTTGAACCTGGGGCCTTGCACATGCCAATGTCAAGCTCACACTCCACTACTGAGCCACATTCCCCTAAAGGTATTTTTTGAAGGGTGGAAATTGAAAAGAAAACAAAACAGAGGAACCTGATGAGGAGGGCTAGGAACTCTCCAACAATGCTGGAATAGGTACACCAAACCAGCTTATTATTAAACCAGTTGGTAGCACCCACTGAACTACCATTTCTGAGACCCAGTTCCATGGAAATACAGAGAAAGTTTTAGATGCACAAGGTCAAGAGGACATTTATGCATATAAAATATGGTTAAAAAATTAAGAAAACTGGAATATCATACAGCCATTTCAAATGGTTTTAGGAAGTGTTTGGAATAAGTACATAATAAGTCACATTATAACAGTAAGCTAAAGCATACTCCTGCCCAAAGGCTATACAATCACTGGGGCAACACAAATACAACTGTGTTCTTAAAAGCATCTTTTCTTTTACATAGGACACAGACGGAGAAGCTGAATTCCAAAATGTTGAGTGGATCCTTGAACCATTGGCAAGACAATATGACTTTTAAAGCTACTGCTTTCTAATTTCTCTGAGTGTTTATTACTTTAACTTTTGGTGTAATTATTCTTTTTCTTTCACATGCCTGGCTTTTATAGTGAAACATACATACAATTGATTTCTTTAAAAAAAAAAAATCCTCTGAGTGCAAGTGTGGCCTGTAAAGCACTGGAACATTCTGGGTTAAAGTTCCTGCCATGCTCATGATCTTTTGTGCACTGTAGATAAACAGCCCTTCTCCTGTCTGAGAAAGCTTAGCTTTTGCTCAGAGTAGTCAAATAGACAGCTCAGCTTTCTAAGGGATTCAAAAACATAGTCTGAGAAAATAACCCTCTTCCTACAACCAGAAAGAAAGCCAACTTGAAGATGCTTTGCCTCTCTCCGACGTGCACATCTGAAGCTATTATGGACCCTAAACAAAGGGTTCCTGAAGCCGGCATGGCAGTTAAAGGAATGGTTGCATACGGAAAAGAAATCCCTGAGTTCTCCAAATACTTTCTGCACACCTACCTGTAAGTTTGAACAGAGGCATTGTGGCTGGGATCCTTGATTCTAGGAGAACACAGCAGAGGAAGGAGAGAGGGACTGTGGGGGTGGCTGCCGGACACTTTGAAATACTGGGCCACTCATTTTATTATTTTGTTTTGCCCCCTGTAATCCGACCCTTCCCTGCTAAAAGGAGAGATGAGCTTCAGACCTATTTATAGCTTTAGGCAATGACAGTGACAAACGGGGAAGCCTCCAGTCTTTATCTTGGGATTTTAGAGAAGGTAGCTGTAGTGGCCGGAAATCAAATTCCACACCCACCACACATCATGCTGGTTCATCAAGTGTGACTTTCTCAGACGATGTGACCTGCATCTATTTTTTTTTTTTTTTATCCCACTTACATCAGAGTCTCCGGGGCTCTGAAAACAGGTATCCTAACACCAGGAGAGCTTTCTGTGTTTGGTGAATGCCCTGGTACATTCATCAAGTCCTTGGCACACACTCTCACACACATACACACACTTACACATCACCCACACACACTGTTACTATCTGTGTGGCCGCATTATTTGAAAGGCTAACTGTGACTGACCTGGGCAGTAGTAGATAGTGAGCAAGAAAGATAAGCTCCTACTGAAATTCTAACAAACAATATCCAATAAAACACTTTTTCAAACCAGGCATGATGGAATACACGTGCACTCAGGAAGTAGAGACAGGATCAGAAGTTCATGGTCATCCTTAGCTACATAGCAAGTTATGACTACGTTAACTCGAGGTACATGAAACAACAAAATTTCTAAGATAGTTATCAGGTGTTAACATAGGTGTGCTGTGAAGAAAACAGAACACACTGATTTCTACTGGTGAAAGAGGACTTTCAGCTGATGCTGTGACTTAGGATGGGAGTAGCCCACTCCTTAGTGCTTAAAGAAAAATGGGGGCTGGAGTTAGCTTTGAGGTTCAGAGCACTTGCTCTTGCAAACGTCCTGGGTTTGATTTCTGGCATGCATATGACACCTCACAACCTTCTGGAACTTCAACCCCAGGGGATTGAATGTTCTCTTCTGGCCTCTTAGGGCACCCAGTCTACACACAGAGAGCACACACATATACACAGGCACAACACAAATACACTAAACTTTGTTTCAAATCTTTAAAAATCTTGAAATTACATTTTTTTTTTTCGAGACAGAGTTTCTCTGTGTAGTTTTGGAGCCTGTCCTGGATCTCGTCCTGTAGACCAGGCTGGCCTCAAATTCACAGAGATCCGCCTGACTCTGCCTCCCAAGTGCTGGGATTAAAGGCATGCGCCACCACCGCCCAGAGAAATTACATTTTTTTTTTTTTTTTGGTTTTTCGAGACAGGGTTTCTCTGTGTAGCTTTGCGCCTTTCCTGGAGCTCACTTGGTAGCCCAGGCTGGCCTCGAACTCACAGAGATCCGCCTGCCTCTGCCTCCCGAGTGCTGGGATTAAAGGCGTGCGCCACCAACGCCCGGCCGAAATTACATTTTTAAAATGTATTTGTGCTGTACGGAAAACAGAGTACAACTTTTGAGAGCCAGTTCTCTCCTTCTACAATGTGAGTTCCAGGGACGGGACTCAGGTTGTCAGGCTCAGCAGTGAGTTCCTTTACCTGCTGAGCCATTTCATGGCCCCAGGATTGTTACTAGTATGGAGTTTAGATACTGCACACATTTCAATGACTCCATCCATGAATGGCATAGTGCACTCTCAGATCACCTACTCCTTTCTCAAAAACAGCTGGGGCTGGAGGGATGGCCCATTGGTTAAGAGTGCTTGCAGAGGACCTAAGTTTGATTCTCAGCCCCCACAGCAGATGACTCACAACCCCTGCAACTCTAGCTCCAGCTCCGACACCCTCTTCTGGCCTCCTTGGGTGCACACACTCATGTATGTATGTCTCTCTGTCTCTCAAACCAGAGTCTCAGTGCCTACTAGACAAGTGTTCCACCACTGAACTACACCTGTAGCCTCACACTGATTTTGATTTTTCTTGAGAAAAATTCTCACTATGAAGTCCAGGATAGCCTCCAACTCTCCATCCTCCTTCCTCTGCTTCCTGAGCTATGTGCCAGCAGTTTGGTTCCACTTTCTCTCGGAATGGAATGAGAAGAACAGTAGTTTGCTCTCCATGCTTATGGATTCTGCTCCTATGGACTGAAAACAGTTTGTTTTGTTTTGTTTTGTTTTTTTGCCTTAAAAAAACATAATTCATTGTTGATTCTTTGGAAATCTCTCACCATGCACCTATCCCATTCACCTCCTGGTCCCTCCGCCCCCACCTGGGATCCTAGGCAAGGCTATGGAGTCCTACACAGACCATCCCTCCAGCATAGGCTCTGTGGTTATTGGGTGGATGGGCCAGTGAGATACAGGCAGCAGAAACTTCTCCTTCCTGGTGCCCATTGGGGGTGCCTCCTCTCAGGGTCCCTGAACCCTTCCCTCTCACCCCTGCAGTGTTCCCCCACCCCAGTTATTAAGAACAAAGTAAAGCAAGCAAGCAAACAAACAAACAAAAAACCCACGTTGCTTCTCCTTTCCAACCCCTCTTCATTCATCCTAGTGGCATCTGGAGCTGCGGTTTGTAACGCAGTACACTCTTTTGTCCAGTCAGCCCCACCCACAAATGTTCCTTGCGGTGAGTCATTGATCTGGTACAAGGCCTCTGATTTCTGACTCACCATCCTCACTGGGCCCTCATCAAAACGCCTCGCAGATATCCTGATGTTGTTGCCTTGAGACACAGAGACCCTACAGTTATCGTTCTGCAGGATCAGTCCCTTCTCGAGCTCAAGCGGGTCATACAGATAGACAGGGCAGCTGTTAGAGTGGGCCAACCCAAGGCCCAGGATGTGGGTCTGAGTGGTAGCGGAGCTGGTCAGTCTGGGCCACTGACCATGCCATCAGGGCCAGCTCTCCCACACCTGTAATCCCAGCACTCAGGAGGCAGAGGCTATCTGATCTTTGTCAGATCAAGGCCAGCCTGGTCTACATGTCAAGTTCCGGGACAGGCAAGCAGGTGCTACATAGTAAGACCTGTCTTTTTCTCTGTTGTTGTTTTGTTTTTTTCAAATTGGTTTTTCTTAATTAATTAATTAATTTTTTTTCTATTATCAGCTTGACACAGTACAAATTCTTATCCTAATAGTGAAATGTTTCATTGAGGCTTGCCCAGTGATTGAGTAAAAACCAAAACTTATTATAAGCTACAGTCATCCTAGGGTCCCTCCTGATATATAGCCTCCCTGGTTCTGTGGGTTGCAGTCTGATTGTTCTTTGCTTTATATCTAGTATCCACTTACGAGTGAGTACATACTATGTTTGTCCTTCTGAGTCTGGGTTACCTCACTCAGGATGATATTTTCTAGTTCCATCCCTTTGCCTGCAAATTTCATGCTGTCATTGTTTTTCTCTGCTGAGTAGTACTCCATTGTGTATATGTACCACATTTTCTTAATCCATTCTTCAGATGATGGGCATCTAGGTTGTTTCCAGGTTCTGGCTATTACGAATAGTGCTGCTATGAACACAGTTGAGCATGTATCTTTGTGATTGATTGAGCATTCTTTGGGTATATGCCCAAGAGTGGTATGGCTGGGTCTTGAGATAGATCTATTCCTAATTTCCTGAGAAACCGCCATACTGATTTCCACAGTGGTTGTACAAGTTTGCATTCCCACCAACAGTGGAGGAGTGTTCCCTTTGCTCTGCATCCTCTTCAACATAGACTGTCATTAGTGTTTTTGATCATAGCCATTCTGACAGGTGTAAGGTGGTATCTCAGAGTCCTTTTGATTTGCATTTCTCTGATGACTAAAGATGTTGAGCCTTTCTTTAAATGTCTTTCAGCCATTTGAGATTCTTCTTTTGAGAATTCTCTGTTTAGCTCTCCCACAGCTGATAAACTCCTTCAGTAAAGTGACAGGATACAAGATCAACTCAAAAAAAAAAATCAGTAGCCCTCCTATATACAAATGATAAAAGGGATGAGAAAGAAGTCAGAGAAACATTATCCTTTACAATAGCCACAAATAATATAAAATACCTTGGGATAACACTAACTAAACAAGTGAAGGACCTGTATGATAAGAACTTTAAATCTCTAAAGAAAGAAATTGAAGAAGATATCAGAAAATGGAAGGATCTCTCATGCTCATGGATAGGAAGGATTAACATAGTAAAAATGGCAATCTTACCAAAAGCAATCTACAGATTTAATGCAATCCCCATCAAAATCCCAACACAATTCTTCACAGACTTGGAAAGGACAATATTCAACTTCATATGGAAAAACAAAAGACCCAGGATAGCTAAAAGAATCCTATATAATAAAGCAACCTCTGGAGGCATCACCATCCCTGACCTCAAGCTCTACTATAGAGCTATAGTAACAAAAACAGCTTGGTACTGGCATAAAAACCGACATACAGACCAATGGAATCAAATTGAAAACTCTGACATTAATCCATGCACATATGAACACCTGATTTTTGACAAAGAAGCCAAAACTGTACCATGGGGAAAAAAAAGTATCTTCAACAAATGGTGCTGGCATAACTGGATGTCAACATGTAGAAGATTACAAATAGATACATATCTGTCACCATGCACAAAACTCAAGTCCAAGTGGATCAAAGACCTCAACATAAATCCAGTTACACTGAACTTGATAGAAGAGAAAGTAGGAAGCACTCTTGAACGCATTGGCACAGGAGACCACTTCCTAAATATAACACCAACAGCACAGACACTGAGAGCAACAATTAATAAATGGGACCTTTTGAAACTGAGAAGCTTTTGTAGAGCAAAAGACACCGTCAATAACACAAAAAGACAGCCTACAGAATAGGAAAAGACCTTCACCAACCACACATCTGACAGGACTGATCTCCAAAGTATATAAAGAACTCAAGAAACTAGACATCAAAATACTGAACAATCCAATTTAAAAAATGGGCTAAAGAGCTGAAAACAGTTTTTAAGACACTGTGTTTGGAGGTCAAGTTTGTTGGTGCACTTGTTATGCCAACACTTGAGAGGATAAAGCAGGAAGATTGCCACAAATTCAAGGCTAACCTGGGCTATAGAGAGTGCCAGACCAGCCAGGGCTACATGGTAAGAGCCTATCTCAAAGGAAGAAACAAACAAAGAAAGTGTTCTAGGGGTTCGAGCCTGTATTTCAAACTACTCAAGAACTGAGGCAGGAGGATTATAAACTCAAGGCCCACCTGGACTACAGAACCAGAGAAGCCTGGGTAACTTAGTGTGATGCTTAGATAGATTAGACACACAAGAAATTGGGGGAGGGGCAGTGCCAGTGACCGATAAAAAGGGAGAGAGCCAGATAGATGGGAGGACCTTCAGATCACCTAGTACAGGTCTGACATAGGAGAAAATGATGGAAGGGCTGAGTAGGTAGGAAGAGCCCCTGACAAGTGTGTCCAACCAGGCCAGTGAGGAATTCTCCAGAAAAAGATTTCCTGTTAGAGGAGTCCTACAGAGAGCAGACTTGGCCCACCTCTGGCACCCATTCTGTTCAGCACTGATTGTGGGGTACAGAGGGCAGAGACAGACATAGTCTCAGAGCTGCTGATAAAACGATGAAGTAGCTAGAAGCTGTCGGCCAGCCGTGCTCCTCCAAACCAGCTTTGGAACAGGCTGGGGAGGTGGCTAGGTACTGAAGGGCACTTACTGCTCTTCCAGATGACCAGAATTTGGTTCCCAGCACCTATATTGCGTGATTCACAACACCTGTAATAACAACTCCAAGGGATCCATTACCTTTTCCTTTTTCTGACTTCTGTGGGCACTGACACACATGGTATTATGAACACACACACACACACACACACACACACACACACACACACAAAATCTTGGGGCTAGAGAGATGGCTCAGTGGTTAAAAACACTGTCTGCCCTTTCAGAAGACCTGGGTTCAATTCCTAGCACCACATGAAGGCTCACAATGGTTTGTAATTTCAGTCCCAGAAGATCTGTCTCTTCTGGCTTCTGAGGGCACCAGGCTTGCATATGGTGTACAGACATACAAACAGGTAAAACACTCATACACGAAAGCATTTTAAAAAAATTAGTAAGTAAAATTTAAAATCAAAGCAAACTACAAATGGGTACATTTCAAGAGAATGTCTCCTTTTGCAAATTCAACCTGATGCAGGTTGGAAATACATCTCTCTTTTTTTAAGATTTATTTTTAGCTCATGTGTGGTGTATGGTGCCTTTCTCTGTACCCCAGAAAATGGTGTTACTGTCAGATCCCCTGTAACTGGAGTCATAGGAAATTGTGAACTGCCATGTGGTTGCTGTGAATCAAATCTGGGTCCTCTGCAAAGCAATAAGTGCTTTTAATGACTGAGCTGTCTTTGTTGTTATTACTGTTTTTGTTTTTTAGAGGCAGGGTCTCACAATGTACTTCGGCCTGGCCTGGAACTTGGTCTGTAAACCAGGCTGGCCTCAAAGTCACAGATCTGCCTTCCAAAAACAGCCAGGCAATGGTGGCGAATGCCTTTGATCCCAGCACTCGGGAGGCAGAGCCAGGAGGATCTTTGTGAGTTCGAGGCCAGCCTGGTCTACAGAGCGAGATCCAGGAAAGGCGCAAAGCTACACAGAGAAACCCTGTCTCAAAAAACCAAAAGCAAAACAAAAAACAAACAAACAAAACAAAAACCAAACCAGAGTTTCATGTAGCCCAGGTTGGTCTTGAACTCACTATGTAGCTAAAGAATTCCCCATCCTCTTGCCTCTGCCTCCCAGGTGATGGGGTTTACAGGTGTGTTGTCACCACACGCACCCAGCTGGGTTAGAAAGCTATGATTCTTCTGTTTTTTGTTTTTGTTGTTGTTGTTTTGATTCTTTAATCCCAGCATTTGGGAAGCAGAGGCAGGCGTATTCCTGTGAGTTCAAAGCCACCCTTGTCTACACTGTGAGTTCCAAGACACCCAGAACTGTGTAGAAAAACTATCTCAAAAAATAAAGAAATCTATGACCAACTATGCTATAAAGAGCTCCTAAAGCTGTATCACTTTTGTAACAGTTTGTTTTTTATTTATTTTTATTTTTAAGACAGGGCCTCACTCTGTAACAGCTTGGATTTTTTTTTTACATGAAGTATTCAAAGGCATATTTCAGGAATCTGCTTGCTTTTTTTTTTTTTTTTTCCTTTCCTTTTGGTTTTTTTGAGACAGGGTTTCTCTGTGTAGTTTTGGTGCCTGTCCTGGATCTTGCTCTGTAGACCAGGCTGGCCTCAAACTCACAGAGATCCAACTGGCTCTGCCTCCCGAGTGCTGGGATTAAAGGTGTGTGCCACCACCGCCCGGCGCTTTTATTTTATTTTATTTCATTTTGAGACAGAGTTTCTCTGTGTAGCCTCAGATGACCGGAAACTAGCTCCACAGACTAGGTCGGCCTGGAACTCAGAGATCCGCCTGCCTCTGCCTCTGGAGTGCTGGGATTAAAGGCGTGCGCCACCGCCGCCTGGCGCAATCTGCTTTCTTGAGACAAGATCTCCCTATACAGCCCAGGCTGGTGTCAAACTCGGTCCTCAGCCTCTCAAGTGCTAGGACTGGGTGTGATGACCACACCCAACTTCAACAATGTTAAACTATAGCCAACAAGTAGGAATACTCCATGATCTCTATAAGGAATTGATTGACTGAAGTACAGTACACTATAAAATAAATACCAGTAACTATTAAAGTGCTGGTGTGGATGAGTATTATAAACATGGAATATATTCAAGGAATTTATTAGTGAAAATCATAACAAAGATGTATATGTAGTATAAGTTTGTTTTTGTAAAAGGTTACTAATTTACATATGGTAAAGGCATTGAAAACTGCCTTAGGCAACTTACAGCATGCCCCTTCTGAGTAGTGAGTTGATAGTCTCATCTTTTTTTTCTATCATGAACAAATATTATTATTATTATCATTATTATTGGCTTTTTGAGACAAGGTTTCTCTGTGTAGCCCTGGCTGTCTTGGAACTTGCTCTGTAGACCAGGCTGGCCTCGAAACTTAGAGATCCACCTGCCTGTGCCTCCCAAGGGCTGGGATTAAAGGTGTGTGCCACCATCACCCAGCACAAATATTATTCCTATTATAAGAAACAAATGCCCTGCCTGAGTGTGGTGCACATGTCTGTGGTCCCAGCAGTTGGCAGAGGAAAGAGCAGAACGGAATTCAAGGTCAGCCTTAGCTACAGTTGAAATCAAGGTCAGGTCTGAGCCTCTGTCTCCAAGGTGGGGTTGGGGTGCTGGGAGCCCTAAATTTAAAGCAAAACACAATAGACCCTAGGCCTATCATCAGTCAACTTTAGGGAAATTGCCCAGAAATCCTTAACAAAAGGATGTCTTTGTCTTCTCATCCTTTCTGTCTAATTAATCCTGCTTTTCTTTAAGTATGGAAAGAATGTAAAATCGTCTTCATTTAATTCTATTTCTGATTAGTTTTTAGAATAACAGTATTATTTTCTGGTTTTTTTTGAGGTGCTGACAAAATGATTTGGTGAGTAAAGGCACTTATGGGCAAGCCTCACACATAAACACACATACACACACCATAGCCCCCCACATATAGCACACACTACAGACACAGTAAAAATGTTGATATGAAATATGTCAGCTATATTATGGACTACAGATTATTTAGAGCATTGCTCTGAAGTCCAAATAATAAAATCACCATCTTTTTTTTTTTTTCCCTTTTCTGTCTTTTCTCCACCCCCCCTTCTATCTCCTTGAACTTTGGATCCTCTTGCCTCTAAAGTGCCGGATTGCCGGGCGTTGGTGGCGCACGCCTTTAATCCCAGCACTCGGGAGGCAGAGGCAGGCGGATCTCTGTGAGTTCGAGGCCAGCCTGGTCTCCCAAGCGAGTTCCAGGAAAGGCGCAAAGCTACACAGAGAAACCCTGTCTCAAAAAA